>VTPC01000452.1:44859-61014 GCA_011009095.1 Ignelater luminosus | reverse complement strand
GCATTTTAAAGGTGATTGACAAAGAAAAAGACATTAAAAATAACATAAGGCACTTTTAGGCAATCTGGAGAGGGCGCAGCTCGATTCGTTTTAAAACAAAAGTGATCTTGATCGGTGGTTGCCACGGGTGACCACACCTATTTTCGTTCCAATAAAGTTAAAAGCATAGGAATGCTTTAGCGCTATGCAACAAGACTGGTGGACCTGATGCTCGACGACCAGAATTGGTATTTCTGAATTTTTACCTTTCCGTTTCTGTACTTTTGCTATAATGCATTTTACTAGTAAGTAAAGTCTTTTTTTGTTAAATAGAAGCTCGTTTTGACATCAGTAAAATTCATGTTGGTTGCCAGCAGACTTAATGCTGGCATGCTCTGAGGTTAAGAAAGGGCGAATAGAAACTTTAGTCCCCTACAGGTAGGCTGTTGGGAGGACGCAACTCGATTACTATTTAGATAGAAAGCGTAGCCCGATCTACGTCTACACGAATTTACTTTTCTTAAAAAAATTAATTGAGAGCGAAATTAAGCTTTGGGCCGCCGAAAGTTCTCTGTTAACTTTCTTGAAAGAAGTAAATAGAAATGTGTGAAGACTGCGTCTTCCAACAGATCACTTACAGTGGTCCTATATCTGACCTTGTCTTCTTCAGAAAGCTAATAACGAACACGGGTTGGATTGTGCCATATCTGTGCGCCTCACTGGCTCAATTTTCCAGGCCAGTTTGTGCGTCACATAGTCAGAGGCGGGAGGCCGTTGTTTTCTACAGACTGTGTTTATATACAAAATGTCTAGACTCTTATGTATTTGCTGAACAGTCCGTTTCAAAGACTAAAAGAGGTTCAAGTTGATTTCTTTATGTAATCTCCAAACAAGTCCGTTTTGGTCGAAAATTGTGCTTTAGATGGCGTTGTATGTATTGAAGTGAACCAAATTAGATGCAAAACCAAGTTTTGCTCCAAACGCAATATATCCTATGTACATGCACCATAGAATACTAATATCCACTAACAAAATGCAACAAGTCCATAAAATTATATTTTCAAAGTGGCACAAGTCGATTCATCATTTGATTGCAACTGTAGTGAGGTGGTCTCTATCACTTCTAAAACATTATTTCTGTCGCGATTTTATTGTTGTTAATAATTCACTAGTTGTCGTGGAAATGGATTTATTAATGTGGCAGAATATAGTAGAGGTAGCAGAAAAAAACTGAAAATTCAAGAGCGGGCAAAATCAAAGATACGTGAAAAAGATAACTCGATTAAAGTTTTTTTAGGTTATGTGCGTAATCCAACACTCAAACATTCTTGCAGATATATTGCAAAAGATATTGAACTTGCAAACTGGAAATTACCTTGTAATTACAAAGTTAATATAAACTAAAATGCAAAGACATCGATATGGAAACGTTAGTGAATGTTAAAAAGCGTTTTTATAAAGATAATAGTGTACGAAATAATCAGAATACTCGTATACTAAATAAGTGTAATATAAATACATAATCCAAGAAGATATAGGGAAAGGGAGCATGTCAAGTCTCACAAACTGCATAAATTTCAAATAAAGTGCACTTATTCGCAAAGGAAAAGATTCATATCCAGCTTGCAAGGAATTCTTCTTGAATCTGTTCTAAATTTTGACAATTACTTCAAGCGCTAGCTTATTCTGGAAAGACCACGTTTACAAACTTATTATCAGCATTCAGATTTGTTGAATTTTACTTCTTCAAAAAGAACAATCGAGCAGTTACTATTAACTTGAATTATTATATACAGGGTGAGTTTTTTTAGATGTTTAGTATGGGGATCTCGGAAACTAAGAGAGACGATTAAATGGGGGAAAGAATTGCAGTTTTACGAGCTCAATTTAATGACCTTTCTGTATTTTGGAAAAAATGCATGGCTAACTAGATATCTTGCAAAAACAATTTTTTTGTTATTTTGTTCGGTGCCTATGGCTCTGTTATTATCGACTTTAGAAAGAATGTGTAAAGGAGAAAGTTGCAGGTAATTATGTGCTTAATAATACAGTCTAACCGAATTTTTTATTTAAGCTGTAATGTTTGAGTTATGACACAAGTTTATGTTTTTTCTAACGGAAATCATAGTCGGCCATGACTTTATAAAAAAGGCCCTTTTTCAAATAAAGTAGTACCAAAACAATGTAATTAAGGTATTTAAGATATGCAAATAAAGCAGATTTAGATAAAAAAAGGTACTTTTCTTATAGGTATAACTAAAAACTAAAACTGCTGTTAAAATAGTAAGCTATGGAAACAATTAACAGATGCAAACGACAATTATTGACAAGTGCAAATCATTTAGCTCCTAATTAATGTTGATTGAGGTTTCGTAAATTATCAATATGAATTTTTCTGGTCAAGAAAAGCGTGATATGATTGAGTGTTACATTTTGTGTCATAAAAATGCCGTGCAAGCTGCACAACAGTATTTCGAATGGTATTTTGATCGTTGTCAGCCGTCTCTACCTACCTTTAAGAGACTCTATGATAATTTGGGAGAGTATGGTTCTTTCCGTAAACCAAACAAAACTGCAAGAGGCAGAGGTAAACGTATTGGCACGTGTAATGCAAACTCCATCGATTTCAACCCGACAAATTGAAACGGAAGCAGGCACTTCACAAGGTACTGCTGTACGAGTACTGAAAAAGCATAGGTTTCATCCCTATAAATTATCAGTTGCACAAACACTACATCCTGATGATTATAATAAGCGTATTGAATATTGTACTTGGTTTACTAACATGTGTGACGCTGACCCACAGTTTAGATTTAAAGTTTTGTGGA
The DNA here is from genome assembly GCA_011009095.1 of Ignelater luminosus. NCBI lineage: Eukaryota > Metazoa > Arthropoda > Insecta > Coleoptera > Elateridae > Ignelater > Ignelater luminosus. The sequence continues at coordinate 58,207 of VTPC01000452.1, read as the reverse complement.
CGGATGAAACACGATTTACAAACTGCGGCATGTTTAACAGACATAATGAACATTTATGGATGCAAGAAAATCCGCATCATGTTGAACAGAGAAGACTCCAAGTTAAGTTTGAATTTAATGTTTAGTGCGGTGTCATTGGTTCAACAATTCTTGGTCCGTACATTTTTTTATGGTACATTAACTGGTGATCGTTATCTTCACTTTCAGCAGCACGATTTTGATAATATGTTAGATGAACTACCCCTACAAACAGGTGGCATGCTCGAATGGTTTCAACACGATGGGACACCACCACATAATCAGCTAACGGTAGGAAATCATTTAAATGAAACATTCCCGAACTCATGGATAGAAAGAAACGCGCCGGTTGCGTGGCCACCTCGATCCCCCGATCTGTCTGTTTTAGATTTTTATTTATGGGGAATGGTAACAGATAGGGTATATTAAAAGCCGTACGACACAGTAGATGACCTTAGAGAAGCTGTACTAGGAGTTTTTGCTAATATTGATGGACGTACCGTTAGAAAAACAACAAATTCTGTTTTAAAAAGGTGTAACTTGTGCATTAATCATAATGGTGGACCCTTTAAACATCTTTAGTCTTAAATACTTCACATACTTTAATTACATTGTTTTGGTACTACTTTATTTATATCGTAATTTCCTTTATTGCTTCTTAATTTATCGTTTGTCATTCTCTGTTTATTAGTTTCTCAGGACCTATTTTTATTTAAAATTGTAAGTCCAATGAATAAATATTTCACATTAAAATATTTACGTTTATTATTTCGAAATTAAAAAGTATTAATAACTTGCTTGAATTTTATTATTAAACGCGATGTGCATTTATCAATTGTTTCCATAGCCTACTACTTGAACAGTTCGAAAATGAAAAGAAAAACGGTCATAATTTATTTATTTATAAAAATAACTATGTCAAGTGGTGTACCGTTAGAATTTTTGAAAAAGGGTCTTTTTTATAAAGTCATGGCCGACTATGGTTTCTATGGAAAAAACATAAACTTGTGTCATAATTCAAACATTACAGCTTAAATAAAAAATTCGGTTAGACTCTATTATTAAGCACATAATTACCTGCAACTTTCTCCTTTACACATTTTTTCTAAAGTCGATAATAACAGAGCCATAGGCACCGAACAAAATAACAAAAAAATTGTTTTTGCAAGATATCTAGTTAGCCATGCATTTTTTCCAAAAAACAGAAAGGTCATTAAATTGAGCTCGTAAAACTGCAATTCTTTCCCTCATTTAATCGTCTCTCTATCTCCGCTAGTTTCCGAGATTCCCATACTATACATCTAAAAAAACTCACCCTGTATATTGGCGATTTTTGGGGGTAGAATTGCAACATATTAGACAAGATAATGTTTTGATTTCAATAGAACTGGACGACAACCCACACAGCTAGACCCAGTCGTATAGTTAGTATAAAGAAAATATTTCCTACCAAATTGATATTGAAATATGGAGTCTTACACTGATGCCATCGGGATTCAATTTTTCTATGGGGGTATATCAAATTAAGAGTGCCCAAGTGTTGTTTCAAAAATTAAAAAAACTCAGCTTTTCAAGAAATTAAGACATTCGCCTCCTAGGTAAAGTTAAATGCATAACTTTCAAAATAGATTACAGCGCAGGTTTTTCAAGAGAACATTCAACTTCATTATAAGATTGATAGTTTTGGTCAGATTTTGGGCTTGATTTTCTTCAACGTTGCTAGGTGTTCGCATTACAAAATTGGCAACAAAAATTGTAGCTGCATATGAGTTAAACAGATCTCCTGCAGCTACCAATAATAATGGAAGTATTGCAGCTGAAAAATAGTATGGCCAAAACGATTTGTCGAATCTGGGAATATTTGAAAGTGATGTGTGTATAGTAAAACTTCTTAATAATGACAAACTTGAACCCAGAGATGAACTTATACTCATGATAGGTTGCTATGGGAACGGTTATCGCTTGAGGGCCATAGAATAAAACAAAATTATAATTGCTTTTATGAACATACATTTTAAGTTTGGGGGAAATAATAGAAATATTTCAATAAATAGAAAAAAAGAATAAAACAAAATGATAAAAGAGGGTATAAAGGACAGAGAGAATAAAAATCAAGCTGAAGAGAAGGATTAATTTTTTTGTTTCTCCAACTCCTAAGCAAAGTTTTATAGGAAACTTTATATACAAAGATGGTTTCTTACTTAAAAGAGATATTTTCGGTTAACTCACGTTACAATAATAAAATTAGCTAATTTACCTGGACCACAACACAATGTAACAATATCCTAGTGTCTTTGTCATTATTTTCAGATTTAATTAATTTGCTTAGTGAGAGCATCATGTTAAACACCTACTTAAAAACGTAGGAGAATAAAAGGTATAATAATAAACATGTAAAAATAATTTTTGCTCCTACCAAATAATAAATTCCATTTTTCTTATTATAGTATCTCCAGTATGTATACAGATTGATGTAGGTGTTGATATCCGTTTAGTAGGTTGATTGTCCTGAAATTGCAATCGCGAAAATAACTGGTGGAAATGAAATATTTACGGCTGTAGTTGGGAAATTGGGCCATTTATAACTTGCTATCAGTAGTAGTAAATCTAATTTAGATCAAACGGTTGAAAAATAAAAAAAGGTCGTTTTCAGAAACTTCAAGACAAGCTGCAAAACTAAAATCATAAACTATAACGTGCTTTAAACTTATTTCATTTTGTTTGCTTTTGTCAACTATAACAACGAACTTATTTATTTGATGAATTAGATGAAGCTTTGGTTAATCTGAAATCTATAAATAAATTCAGAATTCTTCTTTAATATTAAAATGTAATACAGATTTCAGTTAACAAGCGTAGGAAAAAATTGTACCCAAATAAATTTAGATTTCTAAAGTTGGTAAGCTAACAAAAAAATAAAACATTAAAAAAGGGAAACAAAAGCAGAATTCTATTTACAAAATTTAATTTAGTTTAATTAAATTACAAATTAACTATTTCAAAACAAATAAAAGATAATAGCAATTAAAATGTCAGATGTAGCAGCTTTTATTTTTTGTTTCCTTCTCTTTGTAACATAATTATCTGCCTCTCACCTTTTGTTACGTTTTTGTGAAATATGTTTGTATGTTTAGCTTTGCACTGGCTTTACTTTAATTTCCTTAGTTGGTTATTGATTTCTAAGGGTAGAACATAAGTTTGTAGAAAGGTCAACAAACGCCTTTATGTTTATTTATATTCAAGAGACGAAATAAAAGTTTCCGGATTCAACCCAGTTTAATCTAATTTTTGTGTTTGTATCATAGTGTTCTAACGCTTTTACTTTTATTGCTTATTCCTGCATGCGCATAATCAATACCTGTTTTTCGGAACTTTTTCTAACTCATGAATGAATAACAAATGTTTATGTAGACGTCTTTCTTTATTGTGCAATTTTTCTTTGCTAGAAAGCCTGCCTCTTTTAACTTTTTTTCTACCAGTAATATGGCTGGTATGTCTATAGCGCTACGGGCACAGTATTATTTTTATTTTGCTTTTGTTTCTTCCAGATTCAATTATTTGTTTTTGTTTAATTAGGACCGTATTTGTTGTAGGGCTGTGTTTTAATAAAAAGTAAGGCAATCTACTAGTATGTATTATTTAAGACAGTAACAATGTTTCACATAGTTACTAAAAAAAAACATTTTGAATGTTAAAACGAATTTCGATCTTGCGGTCTTTAATGTTTAATTTATAAGCTTAGTTAATGAAATAGTCTGTAATCAGCTTTTCTCAGGCATGTACTGAATATGAAATTTTATTGTGTGGCCATACAAATAATGATAGGCTCTTAAAACACCAAGAAGGAAATTTAGGGAAATTACGTGACCTTATTTGATAATAAAATAGTGCATGAGTTAATGTTTATTGAAGGAAAAGGAAAACAGGCTATAACAAAGACAACTACTGCAATCCATCTTGTATAAAATCTTAATCATTCTGAAACCCCTACGTGCATCTCTATGTATGTATATTCCGAAGATTTTGTACTTTCTGATTTACATTGTAACAATTGCTGATATACATAACAATCCAGCACATCCTTGTTTTAATCAAGATCACTGTAGGAATACCTACCCTGCAGTTCCTTTATAACAAACAGAAATATTGTTGTCTAACCTGATCTACCTTCTAAAGAATAATATATCAGTGTGGAGTTTACAACTACCTAAAGTATTGCTAAGGTTAATCTGTCCATCGTCGGTTGTTGTATTGTTAATGCATTTTGTGTTATTTTCCTTAATTTTTTATACAAGGGATATGAGAAAACTGAAAGAAGAAAAAACAAGAAAAGAAGTAGAGAAGAGTATTGCTGAGCGGCCTTCAAATATGAACATGACCCAAATGCAGCAATATTAGAACTAAAGCAGAAGCATGAAGAGATTAGTCAACTACATTTCAAGAAGGAAAAAACCAACAAGAATAAATGTCAGATGACCAAAGAAATATTGTCACTGATGGATGATCGAAGAATTCGAAAAGATAGGAGTGAAGAGAGGTATAAAGAAATGAATAAAAAAAATAGAAAGGAAAAAAAATTGACACACACGATAATTCCAATATCCATAAAAAGGTAACAGAAGCAGTTGGATTGTATAGACCAAAATTGTCGGATGCCTAAAAGACAATAACAGCAACACTGTTATAGACAAACAAAAGAAAATAGATACTTAAAAACAGTATACAAAAGATCTGTTTAATGATAATAGAGATGAAATTACAATCATGCACCGAAAATTATTCAAACTCATTAAAAGCCAATTGAGTAAATCACAATTTGGTTTTAGAGAGTCGTTAGGTATTAGAGATGCGCTATTTGCGGTACAAGTGCTGTTCCAACGATGTAGAGATGTTAACACCGACATACATGCGTGCTTCACAGACTACAAAAAAGCATTTGATAGCGTCAAACACGGAAAACTTGTAGAGATTCTCAAGAAAATTGGTGTTCCAGATCAAGACCTACAGATTATCATAAATTTATATTGAAACCAATCGGCTAAAATAAAAATAGTAGGAGAACGAGGAGTACGACAAGGATGTATCTTATCACCCTTGCTATTCAACATCTACTGGGAAAAAATATTCGAAGAGGCATTAAAAGACACTGAATGAATGAAGAACGCTTAAATAATTTCCGCTATGCGGATGATACAATTATATTTGCAGACAGTCTGGAAGGCTTAGAGAGACTGATAAATTAAATATTAATAAAACCAAATATATGAAGATCAGCAAAACAACATATTAACTGGAAAATTAGAAATAGATAACAAACAGATAGAAACATTTAAATCTTACAGCTACCAGGGAAGCAATGTTAGTGAATTATGGGACCATTCTATGGAAATAAAGTGCCGAATTGAGAAAGCGAAAACTGCATTTGTACGGATAGAGAAGTTATTTAAAGCCGAGACTTGAACTTAAAATGTAAAACTTGACTGCTTAGATGTTACGTCTTCCCGTATGGGGCGGAGGCATGGACATTGACGGAGGCCTCTACTAAAAAGATACGGGCTTTTGAGATGTGGCTATACCACCGAATTCTAAGAAAATCTTGGGTGGATCACATTACAAACGAGGAGGTTCTACGTAGAAGGAATAAATAGCTAGAAGTTGTAAACACAATAAAAATAAGAAAGTTGGAATACCTTGGGCATATATGCGAAACAACAAGCGTTATGGACGAAGACGGATATCATGACTTAAAAGCCTACAAAATGGTTCTCGATGTCAACTACCAGACTTTTTCGAAAAGCAGTAAACAATATTAAAATAGCCATGATGGTTTCTACTATCCGAAACGGATGAGCACTACTACAAGAAGAAGACTGGCATACAACACACAATATGTTGCGCTTTTTTCAATTGTTATTGAAAGATGCCTACTAAGAGAACTACGCTCCGTCATTCCTCAAAACGGTCTAAAAAAGTAGTTTGCATAGTACATTTTGAAAGGTTGTATCAAAAAAAGTGTAGCTGCAAAAAGGGTATAAGATTTGTCTTTGCTTACACCATAAGATGTAGCTTTTGTTCTCTACAATTCTTCTTAGTAGTTAACGTGACACAGGTATCGTGATAACATGGGTTGGCCTTTCCAATATTCTTCAATTTTTCTCGACCTTCCGTCATTTTTTCACATTCTGACAGTGGACCGCCAATGGTTGCAACAATGTGGTCGGTGTATCTTGTGAGGAATCTGCCTCGACTTCTTTTGTAAGCTTCTCCAGACTGTTTCTTCAATAGATGTGTTCGAAACAGCTTAGCATTTGTTTTGTTACGTGTACCCTTAGTTTTTTCTTGATATACAGTTGTTCTAGTATTGACACATTTGTTCTGCGGGCTACCCAAGGAATTCTCAATTTTATCTCCAGCAAAACATCTCGAACGCATCTATGCCCTTTTCATAAGCTTCCTTAAGGATCCAACATTACGATACATAGAAGAAAACTGAGAAGACCAAGCATCTGACCAGTCTGATTTTTTTTCTACTTTTCCACATTTTAGTCATTTCGCATTCTTTGCAATTGCTGATTTTCGCTTTATTTCTTCAGTGCACCCGCCAGTACTAGTTTTCATAGACCCCAAGTACACAAAATGATTTACAACGGTGATATTTTTTATTTCCCTTAATTGGTTTTGGTTGTTGTTAGCTCTCTCTATCATTATGATCCTCGTTGCTTTCCTCAATTAACTTTGAGATCTGCCACTGTGCTGATGTTTTCGATTTTTTTAGTAGCTGACTCAATTTTCCTCCCGCCTATAGTGATACCGCCATTCCACCCATCAGTGGCCATTCTCATTATCTTGAGCGCAATTGTTGTTGTATAGATTCCTGATCAATAGAATTATGTGGTGTGGTACTTCCACTTCAGAGAGAATCTACCACATCTTCCTCCAGTTCACTAGGTCAAAGGCTTTGCTGTAATCAATAAAGCGCAAATATGTAGTGATGTTAAATTCCCTGGATTTTTCTATAGTCTGTCGTACGTTTAATATTTGTTTTCTAGTGCCACGTCCTAGGACAAAACCTGACTGTTGTTTTGCAATTTTGAGTAATAAGAATGGTTTTATCCTCTCTAGTATTATGTATAGCATTATTTTGCTGCAGTGTGTGATTAGTGCTATTGCTGCTTGATTCCCTTGATTCTTTTCTACGAAGAGAAATATTTTCCATATTCTTTGGCAAATCTGATATATTATATCCACTCCGATGTCGTCTAAGGCCCATATACAGGGTGGTCCATTCGGTAGCGGAATTTTAAAATTGCTGCCATTCGCAAACCACTCAACCGATTGACGTAATTTTTTGTAGGCATATTCACAAACGTCTGAGGTTTTGTTGACAAGTGTTTTGATCACAATAATGTCGACTTCGAAGACAACCTATTCGTTGGAACAAAGAGTGACATTGGTACGGCTCTGGTACCAAAATGGACAGAGTCCGGCGGCAACACTGAGAGCCTTTAGGACCGAGGTGGGCAGACATTCGACCCTTAAAGCGGAAACCATCTCAAAGTGAGTAGTTAAAAATCTAGGCAAAAATTAAATTTTTGCTCAATATTTTTAAAATTAATTAATTGATTTCTTACAAAAACAACAATAGATTGATGGCCAAGTTTGAGAGAACCGGAAGTGTGTTGGATGACAAGGCAGGAATGGCCAACAAAGAGTTCACTGACCGAACAGAAGAGAATGTGAAGCGCGTCAAACAGCACTTCGAAGAAGAGGCCGGTCCGTCGACACGAAGAGCCGCACAGATATTGGACATTTCGAAATCCAGTGTTCTAAGGATCCTCCATCAGGACCTGGAGTGGTTCCCGTATAAGATACAGATTGTGCAACCTCTGAGCCCTCGAAGAGTGACCGAAAGGTTCGATTTCGCCAACGAAGTCCTCGACCGCATCGAGAATGACAAAGTAGATGTAAAGATGATTCACTTCACTGATGAATGCCATCTCCATCTCAATGGCTATGTTAACAAACAGAATGATCGTCATTGGGACAGTGAACAGCCGCATTTCAGTGTTGCGATCCCACTCCACTCTCAGCGAGTAACTGTCTGGTGTTCTGTGACTGCCAAAAAGATATTCGGTCCGATATTCTTGGACACCAATGTGACTGCAGTTGCCTATAAGGACCAAATTCTGAAGGAATTCATCAAAAAGGCCAGGCTCAATCGGTTAGTCAACAATTATTGGTTTCAACAGGACGGTACGAGACCTCATCGAACCCAGGAAGTTTTCGACTGTCTCAAGGAAGAGTTCGAAGAGAGAATCATTGGATTAGATGCCCCCCAAAAGACCGGAGGAGGCATAGACTGGCCACCCTATTCTCCCGATTTCAATGTCTACGATTTCTTTCTCTGGGGTTATATCAACAACCCTAAGACTATAGAAGAGCTCAAAAGGAACATCACAGACGTTATCAAAGGCATTACACGCGAAGTTTTGGAGAGGTCAACCGAGGTCTTCGAAACAAGGCTCCGCCACATTGTGACCAGCGAGGGTTCACACTTTGAAAACTTAATTCACTAAACCCCAAACATTTATCTTCAGAATAAAAAAAGGATTTCATTTTTATCTCTTGTAGTTTTTTTATAATCGATTTTTCAAAATTCCGCTACCGAATGGACCACCCAGTTTCATGTGCAATTCAGCTGATAGAATTTGATGACCGCTATGATAATCTTTCCCTGGATATGTCTTAACGTGTTTAAATGTGGTTCTCCAACGGGATTTTACCAACACATAATCTATTCATACACCATTTGTTTCCAGTTTGTTATTGTAAATTTCTGTAAATCTTTTTGAACATTTATCTTTCAAATTTTGTTCAGTCGTTTTTTCCTATTTCGTCTTTCTAGTTTCATTTTGTATATCTCATTTGCTAACAATCCTCTCCCATTCTAACAATATTGCCTAGCCAACGCAGCCTATTTTGTTGTATTATCATTTTTATGCTTGCTTCTTTATAGACTTTTGCTTCCTCTCCCAAACCGCCATCGCTAGTTTGTCACGGTTCTCATTTGTTAAAACTCTTATATGACTCATGTTTGTCACTATAGGTCTAGTTATTGTTTTATTTTTAAAGAATTCCGTGTTTTTCTTGCTCAATACATTATTGAAAGCTCCCGTAAACTTGGGACCTCTTTCATCAAACGTTTTTTTTATTTCTTGGGTTTCGTTCAACACTACAAAATGAACGTAGAAACAATATGTAAAAATAAAAAAAAAAATACAAAGCTTAAACAAATTTAAGAAAGGAATATTACGTATAGGATCACCACAGATTACAACATTATTTGACACCTTTTATTATAATGTCTAACATACGCGCACAATATTATAATAACGGCAAAAAATCGAAAACTAAAAGATCTATTAAGAAATCTGAAATACAAAGCAAAAGCGGTTAGAATGAACGAAAATAATTCTAGAAAAAAAGGAAAGAAACATAAAAGCACCTAACAATAAAACAGAAAAGGTACAAAATATAGGTTTCAATATACAAATAGTGTACTATACTTTGTGGTAGAATTAAGCAGGGATAGAAACAAGGCGCAAAGAATAGAAAACTGTGGATATTAAAAAATGAGAACTGCGAAAAGCTTCAAATTTGGAAGAGCAAGGTTTTGAGGAGAAACAAGGAAAGTGGAGGAAAAGGATGGTTTAATTTTGAAACTAACCATTTTTATTCCAAAATCAAACAGGGTTTTCTTTCTAGAAGAAACCTCTCATAATTCCAATATTATCATAAAATTAAATCAAGTAATTCAATTTCAACACAAAAAATTAATAAAGAAGATTGTAGGTCATTTCAAAACACCTACATTCCAAATATTACATTTCATAAAGAAAAAGAATGCGCTAGTTGAAAGTGCTGATTAGCGTAATATAAAGAAGTCGCCTTACTTCATAAAAATACTGTTATAGTTGACACTGTTAAAGTGTGATATTTTAATAATGTTATATTTGCAAATTTTGCAGAATTGTTATATTTCTGTGTTACCTAGATTGTAATTTCTTATTATGTCAGCATGTCAATTGTGTATAAAAAAGAAATTTGTAAACTTAATAAACAGTATTATCATTCAATTGGTTTACTCAATGCAAATTTATTGCCGCAAAAGCCTTCTCTAGCAGCTTAATGAGATTGTGAGGCTGCAATCTCAGCAATACATAAACACATACTTTTGGATTAATTCATGAAGTTTCTTCAAGGATTAACGTAAAACTTACAGAAACCTAGAGTCTACTTTAGCATAACTACTATTTTCGGCTAGGCTAACGACCAAAGAAGAAACTTCCTGACGTATCTCTAGCAGTGAAGACGCATTGGTCGACTTAACAAATACATCATCAGTTCTTGAAATTAATCAAACACATCTAGTCTCCTTTAAGTGCTGTAAGAATTAACTCTTTGACTTGGTTTATGTGCTCCTTGTGCTTCTAGAATTATCTTACGTTGTTTAAAAGCAACCTAGCTCAAGTGTAGCAAAAAACAGACAGCAAGCAACTTTCCGTTACAGAAAAGAATGTAATGTTATTTTTAAATTTTATTTCTAATTAAAATCCTTTGTTAACTTACTTTTATTTATAAAACCTTTTTTTTTCTATTTTGTCAAAAACATTCTTTAGTTTAGTTGGTACAATGTTTATTTTAACACACACGTGCTTCTTAAAATCACTGTCCCAGGCCGAGTCCGTTTTAACATCAATTAATTTACATCAAATTCCTCTATTATGTCTATGAAATGCAGTACATCCACTTGTGGTTCCTATTTGAATCTGACTTTCACTTTACCGTTTGACACGTTTTAAGACGTGGCTTAGTTTTAGCACGTCGGATGCAAATTCAAGGGCGCGGTAGCGAGTTACCAGACAGCTGGCAAGAGAGTTAGTCAAACCCCATCCTCCAGTATCTTTTCTTTGGAGATCGTCAAATATAGTTTCCCGTAGGTTCTTCTCGTTTGTGAAGTTTATCGAGCTTATCAAAGCTTCTAATACGACTATCAAGAAGTGATTAAAAAGTCTTGCAGGTAAATAAAAAGTGACCAACGACCAGTGGATTGTTTTGGTGCAAGTTTATAGTATTTACCGTTTAGTAAACCACAGCGAGCTGCTTAATGTAAACCCAATAAGATCTCAAGATATTATCAGCTTTCGGTAAGTTAAAAAATGTTCATTGTTACTCGGATATTCTATCGAAATATTCATATACAGGGTGTTCTCTGGTGCGGAATCACACCAGCGAATGTAATGACCTTGACTTGATTCCTGGCATGCATACCAATTGTGACATCTTCAAGTAATAAGTGAGGTCTATTATTGAGTTTCTATTTAAGTTATGGATAAACTCTGTGAACTCGTCTCATCTCCGACGTTCGAGCTGCTGCGAATACAACATTCCTGGTTTTGTCGATGACAAGGAAGCTAAAGACAAATTCGTTACCCGTTAATGGCGTGATACAATGTTTACTTGATTAGACGAGTGACGAGCCTAAGCTGCTTGGTTGGACCTTGGAATGCTGGTGTTCGAATGTCTAATATACAAATACAGTTATGATATAAAAACAACAGGCTTGTTTAGTAGTGTAGCTCTTAGTTTAGACAGATCTCAAAACAGCCTGCCCCTCTTAAACAAGATAAGATTTAGGAAAAATATAGGCTCGCGCCACCCAGTGTAGACTCTGGATTAAACTTCAAAAAAAGACTTAAATAATTTTCTTCTAGAAACTTTTTGTGAAACAAGTTTGCAATAAATTTGAGTTACATGAGCTAACTACATTTATAAGAACTACCCTATAAAACCTACAAGAATAACAAACATTTATGGAGTGCAGGTATAAGAATTTATTTAAAACTTTATCAAAGTTAAAAATCGGCTTTTGAGGTTGAATTGAAATTTTGGACCAAGACAATACAATTAAATCCTAGTCTTTTAATCAGTCCTACTGATGGTACCTCACCAGGGAAATACCACCTAAATATAGCCAACCTAAATCGTTATGAGCTCCAAGTTGTTCACTGTAAGATCTCAAGTGAAAAACAAATTCCTTTTGGTAATTTAACACTTAAAAGGGCATAAGAGATTTAAAGTTTAAAAAAATATTTATAAATTACATTTTAGTTGAAAAATAACACAACGTAAGGTGTAATTTTAGTTGGTGATATGTCAGAGGCTCCGCCTATCACCTAATTTTATAAAAAAATGCTATTTTATGTATTTACTTTGACTAGGAGGAACTAAAATTACATCTGTCGTAAGAGTTGCATTTGTACTTAAGAAAATTACGGTAAATGATTTAGGAAAAATTAAAAGATTGCGAATACATCTTTCTAATTACTTTACAGAAAAGTTGCAAAAAATTTCTAAACAATAAATCACCACCCAACAAAGAATAGTCATAATGCTAATTGATGATCCACAATAATTCATATAGCAAATTATTTTTTATTTATTTCCAACATCGATTTCAATCTATGTTATATCTGGGTTAATTAATTAGTCTACTTTGTCATTTCAGTTCATTCTACATGCCATATTTATTTACATTCTTCATGCAATGTTTAGAATTCATCTGCAGATTATTTTGAAATACTGAACATAATTAATTGTTGTCATTCTTTCTTCTTGATCCTAACACATTTGTTTTCTCTACGCCTTGCCTAACATACTAGTATCCAAGGTTTTTACATGCTTGCTTAAATACACTTTGTTTCTATGATTCTTATCCTTTGTATTTCTAAAGTGCTAATTGTTGAGGCGATACCACTACCGATCTCATACAACGATTTGTTATGGCAGCATTAGCATTAAGTTATCATAATTGATTCGGAATCCTGAACTTTAAAATTTATGAAATGGTTTCATAAACAAGATTCCTGAAATGAACAGAATTATTCATTATTTGGTAATGTTGCACTTTTTGCAAATATTGTTTAGCTACCCTCAAGTTTCCGCTTCTAAAAGTGTACTCTTCCACGTCGATTTCTAACCTAACAGGGTGTTTGTAGCCCCTTTCTACAAACCTGACTTCTCTTCAGTTTAGTGACGGCTTAACTGCTGTAGTGTAATGAGTGTGGTCTCTGATGCGAAACTGCAATATTGGTTGGAAGGGTTCGCCTTTCCTATCATCATCATCAACATCATTATCATTTGATGGTGTCTACCCTTCCAGAGAAGCAGAGCTTTTAAGAGCTTTTAAGAGCTTTATATTAGCTTTTCTTCAGCTTATGTGAAAGTGTTGTCGATGTTGTGACGTAGCTCGCTGGTAAAGTTGGATGCT
>VTPC01000452.1:0-44525 GCA_011009095.1 Ignelater luminosus | reverse complement strand
TGGTTGTTGTTAGCCCTCTCTATCATTATGATCCTCGTTGCTTTCCTCAATTAACTTTGAGATCTGCCTCTGTGCTGATGTTTTCGATTTTTTTAGTAGCTGACTCAATTTCACTTTGGAGTTAGCGAGAATGATTGCATCATCTGCATAGCACATACCGCAGATTTTCCTCCCGCCTATAGTAATACCGCCATTCCACCCATCAGTGGCCATTCTCATTATCTTGAGCGCAATTGTTGTTGTATAGATTCCTGATCAATAGAATCAGGTGGTGTGGCCCTTCCACTTCAGAGAGAATCTACCACATCTTCCTTGGATTTTTCTATAGACTGTTGTACGTTTAATATTTGTTCTCTAGTGCCACGTCCTAGGACGAAACCTGACCGTTGTTTTGCAATTTTGAGTAATAAGAATGGTTTTATCCTCTCTAGTATTATGTATAGCATTATTTTGCTGCAGTGTGTGATTAGTGCTATTGCTGCTTGATTCCCTCGATTTTTTTCTACGAAGAGGAATATTTTCCATATTCTTTGGCAAATTTGATATATTATATCCACTCCGATGTCGTCTAGGGCCCATATAATTTCGATGGAAATATTATCTGTGACAGCGGCTATGTGATTTTTTTGTCTTCTAATTGCTAATTCAACTTCACTTCTGAGCATGTCAGGTTATTTTTCTAAACTGTATTCTTCTTATGTTGGTATCTTTTCTGCATCCTTGTCTGTCATCAGATTTTCACAGTATCCTTCCAATAATATATCCTGTTTAGCAGTGAGTAGATTTTCGGTCTCATCTTTGATAGCGTTGAAATTTGGTGCAAAAGAGCGTGTTATCTGCTTTATTTTCTTAAACATATTTCTTGTTTCAGTTTTGTTTTTATGTTCTTTTATTTTTTTTGCATATTTGGTTAATGTGACTGTTTTCATCTTTTTGGCGGAGTCGTTTATATCCATGTTTAATGTTTGGTAGGCCTCTTTTTCATTATCATATTTCAGTCCTGTAGCTTTTAGTTGTTTTTTTTCTTGTATTCTAATCCATGTGTCATCTGTTATCCATTGTTTCCTTCTTTCTCCTGTAACACTTTTAATGTCTGTAGCAGTATTACTCGATATGCAATTTGTTTCCGTCCGGATACTAGTTGCGTAGCTTGACTGAGATTACCTATCTGCGGTATCACGGCTTTTTTATTTGTGTCATTGTTTCTCAGATGCCATTTAGGACGTTTATTTATTGTTCTTTTATGCTTCCTTAGTTTCATGCGCAATTCAGCTGATAGAATTTGATGGCCGCTATGATAATCTTTCCCTGGATATGTCTTAACGTGTTTAAATGTGGTTCTCCAACGGAATTTTACCAATACATAATCTATTCATACACCATTTGTTTCCAGTTTGTTATTGTAAATTTCTGTAAATCTTTTTGAACATTTTTCTTTCAAATTTTGTTCAGCCGTTTTTTCCTATTTCGTCTTCCTACTTTCATTTTGTATATCTCCTTTGCTAACAATCCTCTCCCATTCTAACAATATTGCCTAGCCAACGTAGCCTATTTTGTTGTATTATCATTTTTATGCTTGCTTCTTTATAGACTTTTGCCAAGTTCTACGTCTTCCTCTCCCAAACCGCCATTGCCAGTTTGTCACGGTTCTCAGTTGTTAAAACTCTTATATGACTCATGTTTGTCACTATGGGTCTAGTTATTGTTTTATTTTTAAAGAATTCGATGTTTTTCTTGCTGAATACATTATTGAAAGCTCCCGCAAACTTGGGACCTCTCTCATCAAACGTTCTTTTTATTTCTTGGGTTTCGTTCAACACTACAAAATGAACGTGGAAACAATATGTAAAAATTCAGGAGAATAAAAAAAAAAGAATACAAAACTTAAATAAATTTAAGAAAGGAATATTACGTATAGAATCACCACAGATGACAACATTCTTTGTCACCTTTTATTATACTATAATGTCTAACATACGCACACAATCTTATAATAATGGCAAAGAATCGAAAACTAAAAGATCTATTAAGAAACATAAAAGCACCTAACAATAAAACAGAAAAGGTACAAAATATAAGTTTCAATATACAAATAGTGTACTATACTTTGTGGTAGAATTAAGCAGGGATAGAAACAAGGCGCAAAGAATAGAAAACTGTGGATATTAAAAAATGGGAACTGCAAAAAGCTTGAAATTTGGAAGAGAAAGGTTTTGAGGAGAAACAAGGAAAGTGGAGGAAAAGGATGGTTTAATTTTGAAATTAACCATTTTCATTCCAAAATCAAACAGGGTTTTCTTTCTAAAAGAAAGCTCTCATAATTCCAATATTATCATAAAATTAAATCAAATAATTCAATTTCAACACAAAAAATTAATAAAGAAGATTGTAGGTCATTTTAAAACACCTACATTCCAAATATTTCATAAAGGAAAGAATGCGCAAACTGAAAGTGCTGATCAGCGTAATATAAAGAAGTCGCCTTACTTCATAAAAATACTGTTATAGTTAACACTGTTAACGTGTGATATTTTAATAATGTTATATTTGCCCATTTTGCAGAATTGTTATTTTTCTGTGTTACCTAGATTGTAGTTTGTTATTATGTCAGCATGTCAACTGTGTATAAAAAAAATTTGTAAACTTAATAAAACAGTATTATCATTCAATTGGTTTACTCAATACAAATGTATTTGTCGCAAAAGTCTTTTCTACCAGTTTAATGAGATTATGAGGCTGCAATCTCAGCAATACATAAACACAAACTTCCGTATTATTTCCTGAAGTTTGTTCAAGGATTAACGTAGAACTTGCAGAAGTCTAAAGTCTACTTTAGAAAAACTACTATGTTGGGCTAGGCGAACGATCAAAAAAGAAACTTGCTTACGTATCTCTAGCAGTGAAAACGCATCGGTCGACTCAACAAATACATCATCAATTCCTGAAACTAATCAAATATGTCTGGTCTTCTTTAAATGCTGTAGAAATTTGATTTGGCTTATGTGCTCCTTGTGCTTCTAGAATTATCTTACGTTGTTTGAAATCAACTTAGCTCAAGTGTGACAAAAAACAGATAGCAAGCAACTTTCCGTTACAGAAAAGAATGTAATGTTATTTTTAAATTTTATTTCTAATTAAAATCCTTTGTTAACTTAGTTTCGTTTATGAAACCTTTCTTTTCTATTTTGTTGAAAACATTCTTTAGTTTCGTTGGTACAATGTTTATTTTAACACACGTGTGCTTCTTAGAATGACTGCCCCAGGCCAAGTCCGTTTTAACATCAATTAATTTACATCAAAATCTTCTACTGTGTCTATGAAATGCAGTACTCCTACTCATGGTTCTTATTTGAATCTGACTTTTACTTTACCGTTTGACACGTTTAAAGGCGCGGCTTAATTTTAGCACGTTGAATGCAAATTCAAGTGCGCGGTAGCGAGTTACCAGACAGCTAGCAAAAGAACTAGTCAAACCTCGTCCTCAAGTATCTTTTCTTTCGAGATCGTCAAATATAGTTTCCCGTAGGTTCTTCTCGTTTGTGAAGTTTATCGAGCTTATCAAAGCTTCTAATACGACTATCAGGAAGTGACTGAAAAGCCTTGCAGGTAAATACAAAGTGACCAAGTGGATCGTTTTGGTGCAAGTTTATAGTATTTACCGTTTAGTAAACCACAGCAAGCTGCTTAATGTAAACCCAATAAGATCTCAAGATATTATCAGCTTTCGGTAAGTTAAAAAATGTTCATTGTTACTCGGATATTCTATCGAAATATTCATATACAAGGTGTTCTCTGGTGCGGAATCACACCAGCGAATGTAATGACCTTGACTTGATTCCTGGCATGCATACCAATTGTGACATCTTCAAGTAATAAGTGAGGTCTATTATTGAGTTTCTATTTAAGTTATGGATAAACTCTGTGAACTCGTCTCATCTCCGACGTTCGAGCTGCTGCGAATACAACATTCCTGGTTTTGTCGATGACAAGGAAGCTAAAGACAAATTCGTTACCCGTTAATGGCGTGATACAATGTTTACTTGATTAGACGAGTGACGAGCCTAAGCTGCTTGGTTGGACCTTGGAATGCTGGTGTTCGAATGTCTAATATACAAATACAGTTATGATATAAAAACGACAGGCTTGTTTAGTAGTGTAGCTCTTAGTTTAGACAGATCTCAAAACAGCCTGCCCCTCTTAAACAAGATAAGATTTAGGAAAAATATAGGCTCGCGCCACCCAGTGTAGACTCTGGATTAAACTTCAAAAAAAGACTTAAATAATTTTCTTCTAGAAACTTTTTGTGAAACAAGTTTGCAATAAATTTGAGTTACATGAGCTAACTACATTTATAAGAACTACCCTAAAAAACCTACAGGAATAACAAACATTTATAGACTGCAGGTATAAGAATTTATATAAAACTTTATCAAAGTTAAAAATCGGCTTTTGAGATTGAATTGAAATTTTAGACCAAAACAATACAATTAAAACCTAGTCTTTTAATCAGTCCTACTGATGGTACCTCACCAGCGAAATACCACCTAAATATAGCCAGCTCAAATCGTTACGAGCTCCAAATTGTTCACTGTAAGATCTAAAGTGAAAAACAAATTCCTTTTGATAATTTAACACTTAAAAGGGCATAAGAGATTTAAAGTTAGAAAAAATATAAATTACATTTTAGTTGAAAAATAGCACAACGTAAGGTGACTCCTGGATTAGCTGTAATTTTAGTTGGTGATATGTCAGAGGCTCCGCCTATCACCTAATTTTATAAAAAATGCTATTTTATGTATTTACTTTGACTAGGAGGAACTAAAATTACATCTGTCGTAAGAGTTGCATTTGTACTTAAGAAAATTACGGTAAATGATTTAGGAAAAATTAAAAGATTGTGAATCCATCTTTCTAATTACTTTACAGAAAAGTTGCAAAAAATTATTTTCTAAACAATAAATCACCACCCAACAAAGAATAGTCATAATGCTAATTGATGATCCACAATAATTCATATAGCAAATTATTTTTTATTTATTTCCTACATCGATTTCAATCTATGTTATATCTGGGTTAATTAATTAGTCTACTTTGTCATTTCAATTTATTCTACATGCCAAATTTATTTACATTCTTCATGCAATGTTTAGAATTCATCTACAAATTATTTTGAAATACTGAACATAATTAGTTGTTGTCATTCTTTCTTCTTGATCCTAACACAATTTGTTTTCTCTACGCCTTGCCTAACATACTAGTATCCAAGGTTTTTACATGCTTGCTTAAATACGCTTTGTTCCTATGATTCTTATCCTTTGCATTTCTAAAGTGCTAATTGTTGAGGCGATACTACTACCGATCTCATACAACGATTTGTTATGGCAGCATTGGCATTAAGTTATCATAATTGATTCGTAATCCTGAACTTTAAAATTTATAAAATGGTTTCATAAACAAGATTCCTGAAATGAACAGAATTATTCATTATTTGGTAATGTTGCACTTTTTGCAAGTATTGTTTAGCTACCCTCAAGTTTCCGCTTCTAAAAGTGTACTGTTCCACGTCGATTTCTAACTTAACAGGGTGCTTGTAGCCCCTTTCTACAAACGTGACTTCTCTTCAGTTTAGTGGCGGCTTAACTGCTGTAGGGTAATGAGTGTAATGCAGTAGACGCTTTGGCCGCCGGTATCTTGTGGTCTCTGATGCGAAACTGCAATATTGGTTGGAAGGGTTCGCCTTTCCTATCATCATCATCAACATCATTATCATTTGATGATAATGTCTACCCTTCCAGAGAAGCAGAGCTTTTAAGAGCTTTATATTAGCTTTTCTTCAGCTTATGTGAAAGTGTTGTCGATGTTGTGACGTAGCTCGCTGGTAAGGTTGGATGCTTGAAGGGAATGCTAGCTATAATTGTTGGAGATGTACATAGGTGTTGATGTGGTGGCAACAATTGCAACTGATCGGCCGAACAGATACCGGTGGATATGGTTGTCGTCAGTTGATGGTAGTTACGATGGTGGGGGTTGATGACGTCGAGAGATTGAATAAAACTCAGGAATGAAAGAAGTGTCTTTTGTGAAACTCGTTGGAGAGGAGGGGTTCAAATTTAATGTTGACTGTTGAAGAAATGTAGCGGTATAGGGGGTATTTTTGAGTAATTAGGAATTATATGGTTCTTCTCAAAATTACAAATTTCTAAAGGGAGCAAGCTCAAGTGCCTAACTAGAGGAATGGTCACGCTCTTCAGGAAGGCTCTAACCCTCCAGGATAACAGACTCATCTTAATGAAACTGAAAAATATTGAGGATGGATGAAGTGACTGCAACCAGCTGGTAAAGTTGACGGAAATGACCAATCCAAAATAATGGCTGACCGATCCATTGAAACAGCTGGAATATACGTCTTCGTTCTACCGGAATACATGCAGCACTACCAAGTAGGGTGGGCCAAAAAAATTTAAAATTTTGTTTTCAAGTCATAATACCGCGGAAAAGTTGCGAATTAGAGAGACTAAAAAGGGGTAAAAAAAGAAATAAAATCGGTTTATATCTTCCGGTCGCGCATGTGCTCTAAAGTTTGGGGAAATTTGGAAAAATTTATATTTTTACGACAATTTTTTATCTTACTTGACTTGTCAGTATTTAAATGTCGACTAGTCGACTCTTACTCGAACCAATAATGAATTAAAAGAAAAGAATGATTCAAATCGGTTAAGGTCTACCGCTCGCGCAACAGTGAAATCTAACAGATTCTCGCGCTCGTCGTAACTTGCTCGGGTCAATGACCACGACGCTTCGTCCACCTACCACTGTCGCCACCGCGCCGCGCCATTGTTTTGGGAGTCTGCACTTATTCCTCGTGTTTAATGTGTGTTTAGTTTGCTCTTTCAGTTATTATTTTGGCATTTGCATTTATTTCAATGTTGGTTTTGTGTTATGAAATTTTTGTGTTGACTTAACGGTGATACTCTATGGCTGTGCCGAAGAAAATCATCACAAGACAGATATTTGGTACAATTAGTTGCCATGGGATGTAATGGCACTGCTGTTAATACAGGTTGGAAAAACGGTCTGATTCGCCGAATCGAAATACATTTGGGGAAACCATTGCAATGGGCAGTTTGCTTTCTCCATTTCAATGAACTGCCATTTCGGCATCTGTTTCAATACCTAGACGGTAAATCAATGAGTCCGAAATCTTTGAGAGGACCAATCTATGAAAAGCTAAGTGGCTGCGAAAATCGTCCAGTGATTCGCTTCAAGAGTATTAACTGTCAGATCCACACAATACACAGAAGTATACTAAGTACGGATCAACAATATCTACTTGATATAAAATGGCAATAAAGTCAGGAAACTGTAAAGAGGATTTGACTGTACGAGATCCTGGTCCCTTGTCACACTCAAGGTGGTTGACAGCAGCAAATCGAACTCTCAGATTGTACTTAAGTGAAGAAAGTCCCACACCTAAACTATCAGAATACTCATGCCGCTAAAACTAAATTTCAAGGCTCAACAGTACTCGGAAACCATTAACTGGATGGACTGCGATTCATCTTCTCCCCCATTATTAAAAAGATATCAGTGACAATGAGATTAAATCACATATTCAAAGTGACTTAGTCCCTAATTGGGATATAACATTTAAGACATTCCCAGTTCACACACAGGCAGTTGAACGATCTGTAAAACTCGTGGCAAAAACCTCAGGAAAAGTTTGCCCATAAATCAGATTTCAAAGTACATTTAGCTAAGAATGAGTAAAAACGGAGATGTTCAATTGTTCAACATGAGCTTCTTGGACTTACGACTCTTTACACAGAAACTTAGTTTTTTTAATAAGAAAATCTGTTTATAAATATTACTAATAGTAAAATAATTTGTTTTCAAACATTTAACCTTGTATTCAATAAAGAAAACCAAAAAAATGTAAGTGGTTAGTATTTTTGTCCTTGAACTATGATTTACATTGATTTGTAAATTTTTTTCAAAATTTCATTAACTTTGAAGGGAATGCGCAACCGGAAGCTGTTGATGAATTTAAATAGTATTTAAACATTATTTTCTGTGGTTCTAAAACATACGAATTTGAGCCATTACATTCGGGAAAAGGCTAATTTAAAAATGTTAAAAATTATCATAAAAATGTAAATTTTTCTAAATTTTGGCAAACTTTAGAGTACATGCCCGACCGGAAGATATAAACCGATTTTATTTCTTTTTTTACCCCTTTTTAGTCTCCCTCATTTGCAACTTTTTCGCGGTATTACGACTTGAAAAAAAATTCGAATTTTTTCGGCCCACCCTACTACCGGGTTAGTCAGCTGTTTGGTAAATGGAGTAATATGTGAGTGGAAGGTAATGGTTGCGCTTTTATTGATATGTACATTACGCTGCCACGAATATCAATGGCGAATTCACTGTTGTTGATATTTGGTTTGTGGATATTGGTGGATAGTGACTCATTTCAAACCCGCATCTACATACGCACGCGTGGTGAAGTTAGAAGTCAGTAGCGAATATTCGTACAAGACAGCGACCGTGAGAAAGGGACTTGGAGAACAGCAAACTTACCAATTAAAATTTTTTAAAAGGAATCTTACAAGAAACAACACATTTTCTTGACCAAGACGTGATGTCCTTCAGGCTGCAAAGAGAATGGGGTGTGAAGCTGGGTATCTGCAATTTTAGTCTTCTCACAATTCCAAGAGTTTTACATTATTCTGTTAACAATCCGCTGTAAGATTTTTATGACCATAATTACTTGCCGTTGGTGGTTATTCTTTATACGCTACATCCTGGATTTTCTACCATCCTCATCTACATTTTTTCACAATCGCTGCTTTTGTTTTAGTATAAAATATTCAGATTCAGGAGAATGTTGGTACAGTTTATAAAATATTTTAGTGGACAGTATTGTATTTTGTGAATCAAGTATAAGTACTTCCATATAAAAGCGACCTATGCAGCATTTGCATTTCTCTCACAGAATCACATCAGAAACGTTGAAACTTATGTGATATTGACCCTTCAGGACGCATATTGAGATGAACGATAGTATTCCAGTTCTCCATAAGTATTTAATGTCTATCTGGACTTCTGTGTTTGTTTGGTAGTATTATAGGTCCTTAAAAACTGTGATCCATTTTCTGAAACACTCGTATAATAATACAACTTTCTTGAAGAGATGCCAACCATAGACTTCATGCTCAATTAGTGCGCAATTGAAGTAGTTGTAGTACAGACCTAAGGACGCAGGTGTTGATTTGCTTTTGGCCTGGATTTAACTGCAAACGCTTTGGCAATAATGTAGTCAAAACACTGCAACTGTACGGGATTTATCTACGTACCTATTTATCTTTAGATCCAGGTACAGTGCACTTCTGTTGAGACTAGTCTAAAGATTTGCTAAATCAGTGGTGTAAATTTACAGAAAAGAAACTCCAAAAACTATAATATCAAGTTTTCAAATTATAACTGAAGAGGAAAAACAACAAAGTGTGTAAACCAAAAGTTTCATTATGACTAGAACGAATGAAAAACCGTAAGCGTTCATTCATTAACTTTATCAGAAAAGATAAAGTCGAAAATATATATATAATAATATACATAACAAAGGAAAAGTCATAAACGAAGACACAATAAAAACGACATTAATTTAATGGGTTATAAAGTTACAATTACGGATACACAGAATAAATGCGAACGCAAGCTGAAATGAAACGCCGGGAGTAAATAAGGATATAGTGGAAGACAAAATAAACCTGATCATAGCAAAGCACTTATACGTACAAAATTAGAAAAGAAGAAAGAAAAAAATTATAAAATTGTAATCTTTCTACTAAGCGAATCTTTATTAGATGCAATGAAAACGTCTCGTGTTATGTTTACTGAATGGCTTTAGAAATTCGTTTTTACGATCATGAAACTCTTTATAATATTGTTACGAGGTGAATTTGCATTTTACTCGATTGATCTTGTTTTATGGTGACTTCAAATTTGTAAATTCTTTTCCTTTTATGTATCATGTATTGTTCTAATGTAGCATTGAATTGTAGCGCCTTTTCTAAGAAATAATAAAGTACAAAATTTTAGAATTTAATTTATTGCAATATAATCTTGTTAATACGCCACCGTCACTGGTGGTTGATGACTTATTATTATAGAAAGACAACGTAAAAATAGTAAACAAAAGTAAGGTAAGAAAACAAGGATTATCTGAAATTGTGAAACTGAGCCAGAAAATAAAATATGAGAGAAAGAGCAGGAGGAAAGTGAAGAAATTGCTACTGACAACTGTCATGTTTTAATATCGCATTTAAACTTATACACTCCGTTTAAATTAAATTTAAACGGAATCCATTACTTACTCTTGCCACATGTTTAGTAAGCCTCAAATTAAATATGTAGTATATGCAATGGATGCTGGCCTTTAATTATAACTTGCTCTAATTGAATTTTAATGCTTTCACGGTTAAATAGTGTTGAAGGTAGATTACAGTTGATGTTGTCCGTTTACAAAGCTTTCCTCTTCAAAACAGACCGTATTAATTAAATCAGAATACTAAAACAACAATAAAGTTGTAAAAACGTTAGACAGCAAAGTAAAGCAATCTAAAAAAATGAAGATTTAAACAACTTTTTATTTAGGAATGGTAATGAGCGTGGCGTAAAAATGAACTTAACGTCTTTTAATTATGACTTCAAAGTAATTCCTAATTCTTCATTATTCTTTTTTCATTTTTTTAATAATCAGTTAAAACTTTTTATTATATGATGTCCTTATACCGTAAAAAAATCATAATTAAACAACTTTTTAATCGTTACAGCATCTGGCGCAGATATATTTAGGTTTGAAAAACGCCTTTTTCCATTTGTTAATACGCAAGTCAATTAATCCCATTAGAAGATTTCGTTTATTTAATAAAAGGAATTCTTGTTATTTATTTCCGAGAATAACAAAATTTATTTATTAATCAACTTTTTCTTTTGATTCACAACTTTTAATCATCACAAAATATAAATAAGTATCAAATCATGTTCAATTTTGTATCGTCCTTAAATAAATCACAAACACTTTTTAAATGTAATTTGATAAAAACTTCTTAATTAAGTTGTTTTGATAGAAGTCTGCTTTTAAAATTGGATATAAGAAAGTACAAATCGAAATTCTTTTTGCTATGGTTGATCCTCATTACTGTAAGATATTTCTAATGTTTTTCTTTTTTACAAGTGTACCATTTAGAAATTGCTTCAGTATTTGAAACCGTAAGTAACTCGGCTATGCTAACCTAAACATACATTACAAGTCTAAGTTTCGCTTGTTGTTTAAGGCTTATCCAAACATTTACTTCGTAATTGCTGAGCTGGAATTTAACAAACTTTACCGTGCCTAGATTTTTATGTAGTTATCAAAACAATGGTTTTGCATCTTTTGACGTTATCTTAACTCTAATAATGGGGACAAGTCAAGAGAGCAGAGTAAAATTAGTTTGTTCTAAAAATATTTATCCTAATATTAACTTTGTCAGTAATGGATACCAGATTCTTTCAACAGCAAAATAACTTAGGTAATTATTTTTTTTACTTCAAAGAAGATTTTACACCATTGTAACTGTTGATCTTCTCAATTATGTTAAAGGTCCTGATATAATTGAATGATTTGTTATTTTGAAACAGAGTTCATAATATATGTATCAAAGTTTCAAACTTTTACTTCGTTAGCGGATTTTCAAAGGGTTGATACATTACATTGATAGTGGTAAAGCCGTCGGCTTTTGTTTTTCTTTATTAAAGGTATTTGATAAAACAAAGAAAAATTAAGACAAAGTTTCTTAGTCGTAACATTCATTTTCACCTTTCATGAAAAGAAATCCTAGACGAAAATAACCTTGATATGTAAACGCTATCAGAAATATCAAACTTGCATCTACCTATAAGGATATACATAATTTGGCCCATACCATTCTGCAGAATAGAATATCGCACGTAATATTCATTACTAGTGTAGAATTGTGTCAACCTTACTTTTCGACTCTTAAAACAATGTTTCTGAATCTTCTGTACATATAAAGTTTTAACCAGGGCAAAACAAAATTGATGTAGTCTAGAAAGGCTTTTGCTAGAACTCAAAAGCCTTGATCTGTCAAAAACATTTCTGCATGGTACACCAAATCACACTTGGGGGAGCCTGTAACTCCTAGAGGGTGCATCCCCAGGTGGCGGATAGGAAAACACTCGGTAGAAATACCAAGTAGGAGCGAAATAAAATACCTCCCGCGGACCAACAGGCAGCAGCGTCTGTACCCAAAATGGGCGACTGCAAATAGCGACGCGACGGTATCATAGGTTAAGGGTGACTCAGTAAAAACCTGGCAGAAGATGTAAAATGCCTTCACCAACCCACATGGTCAGTGTGGTGTTGTATGGCTAAACACTTCTGATGAGAACAAGGAAAGAGAGGCCAAGGCTCTCAGTCCCGAGTAGCCTTATACCTTCCAACTACGGCAATGGTGGATTAAAAGAAGAGGCAAAGAAAGAGGAAAAAAAGAAACTCTACATAGCAACACACAATGTGAGAACATTATCATCCGAAGAGAAATAAAATAAAACATAGTTGGTCTAAGCGAAGTCAGGAGAAGAGGAGAAGATTTCTCAAAATTCAAATGTGGACATATGATGTATTGCAAAAACTATGAAGAGAAAAGTACAAGTGGTATAAGATTTTCTAATACATAGAAACCGTGCGGATAACATAGAAACATACGAAGGCATATCGGATAGAATAGTATATATAACAATAAAACTAAATACAAAGAATAAGCTCAAAGTCATACAAATATATGCACCTACCAGTGAAGCAGAGGAAGAGCATATGGAAGAATTTTATAAAGATCTTACACAATGCCTACAACAACATCCAACAAGCTATACCATTGTGATGGGTGACTTCAATGCTAAAGTTAGCAAGAAACAAAAAGAAGCAGGAAACGGCATGGGAATGCACGGAATCGGTCAAAGAAATAAAAGAGGAACCTACCAGTAAACTTAGCGAAACAAATAGTCTATATAATAATGAATAAATTCTCTGAAAAAAAAAGAAAAATGAAAATGGACATGGACATGGAGGAGCTCTGACCATAAAATAAAAAATGAAATAGACTTTATAATTTCCAACCATAAAGATTTAATTCAAGATGTAACAATCCTAAATCAATGCACAGTTGGAAGCAATCATCAAATGATCAGGGCAAAGATCTATGTAAACCTCCAATCAGTCAGAGCCCAAACATTCAAAACCAAAAGTAAGATAGTAGATACAAGCAAGCTGTCGAAAGACAAAACACTATACCAAAAAGAATTGACAAAGGCTATCAGACTGGCTGATGATAAAACATTAGAAGATATAAATAGCTTAAAAAAATACACAGATAATCTGACAACAGCAATTAAAAAAACCGCGTAAAAGTTAGCTACCAAAAAACAGGCACATAAGAATAAAATCAGTAACAACACACAAAAGATGACAGAAAAAGGTCCACGCCGACAAAGATAAAATAGAACTGGCGAACTAATTAAAAAATAAATTCAAAAAGGCACCAGAAAGCATAATATGCAGATTATATTGGATGTAATAAGCGAAAACAAAAGACCAAGGACTATAAACACAAAAATCCACTACAGCAGATAGGAAATCATAAAAATCAAGGGCTTAGGAAACAAAATTATTATGAACAGAGTGGAAAGAAGCGATAAAATTAAAAGATACTACACGGAACTGTGTAAATCCAATACCCAACTAGACGAGCAACAATTAGCTAATTCAAGAGAGAGAAAGAGAGAGAGAGAGTGCAAAATATTGGATCAAAAAAGATCCCGAACATAGCAATAGATGAGATGAAATATGTAATGAGAGAAATAAAATGAAATACAGCCGACCGGATAGTATTAATATGATAGAGATGTTAAAAGGAACCGGAAATGAGCTGTATCAGAAAATGATCAAAGTGTATTGCAAATGTCTAGAATAGCAGGAAGTACCAAAATATTGGCAAATAGCAGAAATAATCCTCATAATAAAATGGGAGATATAACCAACTTGGGCAATTACAGATCTATAAACCTGCTATCTTGCCTATACAAAGTATTCATTAAAGTAATAACTAATTGAGTTACAAAGAAAATTTAAGATCAGCCAATTGCACAAGCCGGGTTCAGATAGGGTTATAATACGTATGATCACCTATAAACCATAAAAAATATTATCTAAAAAAAGCAGCAAATGCAACATGGATTTATACATGGCCTTTATTGACTATGAAAAGGCGTTTAACTCTGTGAAAACCAGGGCAATATTAAAATCACTAGTCAATTGTGGACAGCAGATATAAAAACTTAATAGAAAATATTTAAAATAACGCAATGATGTACATAAAGCTAGAGCCACTTAAGATTTGCCGACGCCATTGCAATATTTAGTACCGACTCTAAAGAATTACAAAAAATAATTGACGGACTGAATAACTTCTTAAGAAAAGTCGGCCTAAAACTTAATAAAATGAAGACGAAAATAATGACCAACACAAACATTGCTTTAGAAGAAATGCCACTCGAGGTGGTTGACAGTTATATTTATTTGGGTCATCACAAAGATCACTTTAATTAAAGTCAACGCAAACCATCACAAGAATAAACTTAATAAGTGTAATAAAATTATGGAATATAAACTAGTTAGCGATGATGATTCAGACCACAGAGAAGAAGAAAAAATTAAAAAGTTTATGGCAAACTATAGGCAAACTTTCTAAAGCAGTTTTGAGTACAAACCAAACAGATGAAAATACATCTAATTCTGGCACTACTTATACTAAAGCAAAAACCCAAAATCACAAAGCAAAAATATAAAATCTGACGCCGCACTATGGCATGTGAAAAATATCAAAATTCATTCCACCTTGGTTTACACCTTTTTTAGTGGCAGGTGACTAGAATGCTAAACATAAATATCTCATGGAGAAACGACCCAAAACTCTTTAAATGTGAAACTGAAAAATAATCTAAACTATTTCTCAACCGAAAAACTAAAATAAAATTCCAAGGCTTGCTGAACTTGTAATAGTCTGACAAGCACAATAAAATTAAATCTAAATCTAATCTCTGACTACAGTCTTACTACAATAACTTAACGCACAAGCATAATAAAATGACAATATTCATCTGGGCATTAAACAACTCCCTCCTAAAAAAAAAACAGTTTTTCGCGGTAAAAACCAGTTATCCTTTGCATAAGACGTTTCTGATACCAAAATCAGATCCCACCTAGAAGTTGTGTATCAATGAAACCGATCAACTAAAGTTCAAAAAAAATAAAACTATTGGAGTACCATAAAGTTCCTAGATGCAATCTAATAGTTAAACAAGTACTAAAGATTCCTCTCCCCCCTCAAGAAAAACAGTTAATTAAATTTTTGACAAACATTTGCTACTTTTGTCTAAAATGGAAATACGTACCGAAATCATGAAAATATGTCGCCCAATATGTGTACCTTTAATGACAAACGTTCTAAAAGAACTCAAATAGATTATTTATTACTCCCGGAATATTAAATCGGATTAAGAGAAAAGCGCTCTAATAGCACCACAAGATGATCAACAAAATCAAAGAAAGTTTAGAAAAAAACAAAATGCGTGCCTCAATCTTTCTTCTAAATGTACAACAAGCCTTCAATAAAGTCTGACATGAGAGGCTTCGATACAAGTTGAAACTACATTTATGCACGTTAACAAATGATACTTCCGGGTCCAAGACCTTATAAAATTGAGAATACCACACAGCAGGATTCTTGGACCTTTTCCATACCTAGTATTCACTGTAGATTTACCTCTGAGAATAGACATCTAAATGGTGAAATTCGCGAATGATACCGTGTTTATGTCATAGGACTCAAATTCAGTAAAAGTATTCTCCTTCAAAACTAAATTAAACCATGAAATATAATTAATTGTTAATATCAACAAATCTACCTAAATAAGAAATGCTTACTCACAAGTCTCAAAAAATCACGCCTTTACACCAACAAAGCTCTAATAAACCACTTTGTACTTCATCTTGATGAACTTGAAAATCACACATCGAAATCAAAATCAAACAGCATTAACTGGAATTAAATGTAGAAATTATGTATTGGTCAATAATAAACTTGATCAACTTTCCTGATTTGATTTAATACACTATAGAAACTCAATATGGAAAGGTAATCAAAACATACCAGAAAGTGAACTATTTTCCTTTCAAGGT
This sequence comes from Ignelater luminosus, assembly GCA_011009095.1. Lineage (NCBI taxonomy): Eukaryota > Metazoa > Arthropoda > Insecta > Coleoptera > Elateridae > Ignelater > Ignelater luminosus. Next base: position 28,225 of record VTPC01000452.1, on the reverse strand, counting down.
TTGCAGTTCGAAAATTTTTCTTGAAGCTTCAGATCATATAGGTTATCACTATTAGAAGAAGAAACTAAATTATGGATGACCCTGAAGATGATATTCCGACTTCTGTTAGATTTTTATCAGATGTAGAAAGCGTGGTTAGTCTTATCACATATCTAAATAAATTAGCAGAAACTTGTAATTACGAAGAGTTAGAACAAGAATTTGTTAAAGATCGTATTGTAGTAGATATCAGAGATGATGAACTATATGAACAGTTGCAACTAAATTTAACTATAGCAAAAGCAATGCAAAAGGTACGTTACTAAAAAAAAATAAAACAACAGCTGACAGTGTTTGTAATAAAGAGAATGTATAGGAGATATCAAGATTCATGGTAAGAGAAAAACCAACAAAAAGGACAAAAAAGGAATGAATACTTAAGACAAAACTTGTAAATCTTGTAATGTAATTTTAAAATTCGCACTAAATCCGCCCCTGTTTTTCAATTTCGTTGAACCACAGCAGCAGCTGTAGCAGCACGCAGCGGAAACAATAAAACAAATTTAGTGAAACAGTCCACGACAGATAGAATATACGTGTAGCCCTGAGTAGATCGAAGTAGCGGACCTACCAAATCGATGGAAATCATCTGCCAGGATTTCGAAACTACAGGATGCCTTTGCATCAACCCTGCAGGTTTAGTTTGTTCGGGCTTACGAGTGAGGCAAATACGACACTTATTAACATACCGGTATATATCACAACGCATCTGTGGCCAATAATACTGCTTAGCAACGCGAGCATAAGTCTTCCGAACACCAAGATGACCGGCGGTTGGTTCATTATGAAAACGGTGGAGGATCTCGGATCTACGATCTATAAGAATCACTTCCCTTCAATAATTTTTTCCTTCCCACAATTCTGGATAATCATTCCGAAGATGTTTATACAGTTTACCATCCTCTATTTTCCAAGTCGAAAGCTTGAGAGGGTTACTAGAGACTTGAGCGAACATTCGCTTATACCACCTATCACTTGAAGGAATTTTCGGAGGACAAGGGGAACTTTGTTTTTCCTCGGACTCCGCGCTACTAACCGAATCTATCATTGGGACGGAACGAGATAGTGTATCGGGCACCACATGTTCTTTGCCCTTTCGATGGATGATACTAAAATCATATTGTTGAAGGCTTACGGCCCAACGAGCCAAACGACCTGTGGGCTCACGAAGATTGTTGAGCCACACCAAAGAATGGTGGTCAGTGATAACTTGAAAACGAGCACCTTCTAAATAGGGACGCAATTTTTCAATTGCCCAAAAAACAGCAAGACACTCGCGTTCAGTGACTGAATAATTACGCTCTGCTTTATTTAAAGAGCGACTAAGATAACAGGTGACTCGTTCTGACCCTTCGATGGTCTGGGACAAAACAGCACCAATTCCATACGCAGAAGCATCCGTCTGAACAGTAAACAGAAGCTCAAAATCAGGACATGACAAAATCGGAGCACTAACCAGATGGCTCTTAATGGCACTTAATGCGGTACTACAGGACTCGTCCCACTTAAAAATCTTACTTTTCCTTAATAAAGCCGTCAATGGAGCAATAATTTCTGAAAAATTAGGAATAAAGCATCGATACCATGAAGCCATACCCAAAACTCGCCTAACCTCGGATACATTTCTTGGAGGTGGAATATCTACAATCGCCTTGACCTTATCGGGATCAACCAGAAGTCCTTCGGAAGTGACAACATAACCTAAATATTTTAACTCGGACTTACAAAAATGACACTTGTCCGTACTCAAAGTCAAACCTTTACATAACCTGTCCAAAACTTCGTTTAGCACTTTGAGATGTTTTTCGAAGGTCGGGGCACAGATAATAACATCGTCCAAATACACAAAGACGTAAGGTTCTAATTCAGGACCTAGAACACGGTCAATAAAGCGCTGCCAGGTGGCAGGTGCATTGTGCAAACCAAACGGCATTCGCGTGAATTGGAAAAGTCCCCGATTAGGAACGACAAACGCCGTATATGGCTTAGAATCTTCACCATAGGGATCTGCCAGTAAGCAGATTTGACATCCAGGGAACTGATGAATTTGGCATCCCGAAGACGGTCTAAAATAGACGACACGTAGGGAAGAGGGTACGCGTCTTTTTCAGTAACAGCGTTGACTTTTCTAAAGTCAACACAAAAACGAAGTTTTCCGTCTTTTTTCTTAACTAACAAGATGGGACTGGACCACGGACTGTTAGATCTCTCTAGAACACCTAAACTCAACATTCGATCTAATTTCTCATTGGTTTGTCGTTGTACAATGGGAGATACAGGGTAATATCGCTGTTTGATGGGCTCAGCGCTGGTAGAGATTTTATGTTCGATCCCTATTGCACATCCTAAATTATTAGCATCACTAGCAAAGTGACCATCAACCACACGGTTCAAAAGATCGACTTGCTCCTTGCTCAATTCTTTACTATACCGAAAAGTAGATATTGGGGAGTCTATAGTGACCTTATCCCATGACGAAAACTTCCATTCGCCGCGAGAAATATCTGGTACGATACCAATCCTACGCCAAAAATCAATACCTAAGATGAGGGTATGCGCCACGTCTGGCATGACCAATACGTCCAAAACAACTATTTTTTCCTGTAATTTAATGGGAACATGAACCGTACCTATGCTACTAACTCTTTGACCATTAGCTACAGTACAAGTGGACTTATCCTTTCGATTTAAAGATAATCCCAAAGAAGATAACAAATGCCAACCTTTACTACCAAGAACGGTGCGACTCGCGCCGGAGTCTAGGAGCGCAAGAATGGACTTTCTCATAACGTTAACAGTGACGAAGGGTCTTTCATCACTCTTAGCTTGCTCAAAGATATAGTTTAACAGGACACGAGTACGTGCCCACTGATGATCTTTAACGTTATTTACCGAATTACGTCTGGTCGAATTTCTAAAAATACATGAAGACACGTGACGACCTTTCACTGCCTTCTCGATACGTTTCCCGGATCCGTACGTTTTCGACTGCACGTCGGACAAGACGCTACAGTTATTTCCGGTTTACCACATCTATAACAAAATTTCTCTTTGTGCGGCTAGGTAAGTTTATTTGAGAATCCACCCCATCTGCGGCATGAGCTACGGGATTTAACATCTACCATTGGTTTGGACGGGACTTGTGCATACCTTTGAGCACTGGCCCGTTACAATCTACAATGTGGAAGACGCGCAAAACCAAACCACAAGAAAGAAGAGAAGAAATATTACAGAGGACATTAAACGAAGTTGTTGTTAAGGGAAGATGAGTCTAAATCTAAAAATGTATGGTAGACGCTGTAGAAGCGTAAACGGAAAGAACGGAGAACCATAGAGACGTAGGGTGGAAATAAAGATTTGGCAGCGATACTAGTAAAAATATTTCAGAAATTACGGAAAAAAGGTCGATTACAAGTTAATAGAGCTAGTAAGAAGGATCTATGACATTTTATTTTATTTCATATTAGGGTTACCAAATGCAAGAAAATAGAATGATATTAACCTATAATAATAATAATTCAAAATTCAACCTAGTGACCTCCAGTTTAGATCTATTCATATAGCAAATAATTACAATTTCTTGTTTTTTAGCTAAACGACCGCGCCCCACCTTAACAACCTTATGCCCAAACAATCTTCTGTCTAAACGATTTTGCTTCGAAACGACTAGCACCCAATCGACCTTGCGGTCGAAGGATCTGGTCCCTAGTAACAAACCGGTAGGTGCTAGAACAGCTAAGTTAAACAAATTGGTTATGTAAACTTAATAAAAGTACAGAAAAAGTTTATGTTGTGGATAATCTTGCAGAAGTACAACTTGGACGATGGACTATTCAATCCCTGAACTTAAATGAACTGGTACAGGTTAATTAAGCGAACACAGAGAGACTCTAATTGATTGTAGTTCAATAACTGTTTAAGATATTTTAACAATATTTGGACGCCTTACAAATTTCTCTAGTCCTTTCTGATCAACTTGCGAGCGCGCGATCGGCAATGTCCTGCTGAACTGCCTTTATCTCTTCATTGATGACGCGCTTTAGGCCATAGAGTATAGTGGCTTTTATTGCTCTAACTTTTTGTGTAAGATGTCTCCCTAAAAAATAATCACTTGGGCTTAATCAGGAGAGTTGGGCACCCATTCGAGTTTATAAAATATTTGATCTGATGTTGTTCGAAAAAGTTGTAAGTGTTCGTAGCTATGTGTGTCGGCCCGGAGTCTCTTTTCCTTTTTTTTACGGTTTAACATGTGTACTTTTCGCTTTTTTATGATTCTAATTTTTAATATTTAGCTGCTTTGTAGATAGAATGTTCAATTTGCTTGCCAAATATCTCTGTGTTGGTGGATTGATGTTTACAAGCGCACTATAAATTTTGTCCAGCACTTTATTATTTCTGCTGCGTTTGTTGATTTTTGGCGCATTTTCTTTTGGGTTTTTTGATTCTACTTAACATATCTCTAGTCAGAGTTACATCACGTTCTTTCATTCACCGAAAAACTCCCTTTGTAATCTAATAATTCGTAAATTCAATACAAATTTTTGTCACCGGATGTATCACTTGCCATTTTGTTTATTGACAAAAATCTTAAGTGACCAGATTCTTTGAGATCTACTCTATCAACCTGTTTTTATTTGACCTTTAAACTCTCGATTGTTTCTTTGCTCTACGGCTTTCAAGTCGTTTTGCGTTGGCTCAATCAACTTGTATTTAGCATGGAAGTGGATAATAAGGTAAAAGCGAGACTAAGGAAAATGGAAGAAGAAAACATCATAACTAGCACAGAACAGGCTACAGAATGGTCTGTCCCAATTGTTTTCGTGTCAAGAAATCCGATTGTGCCAGCGTGATACGTAAGTGCACGTATCTTCGCATTAGTTGAAGAAACATTGGCATAAACGTTGTACCACCCAGCCCAGTCCATACAACTAAAATAGTGGTAGGAAGGAATACCTCCAAAGCGAGCTGAAACTTGACATCCCAACAAGTTGAAAGTAGTAACCCTGTCAATAGCGTAATAGGTGCAAGATAAAACAACAACAACGATAGAATAAATTAAAAAATGGAAACAGGGCGAAATACTGACAAATAGGCTGCAAACATAGATAGTAGTAAAATAACAAGATTGTAATTGAATTATGAATATAAACAAACAAATAAACAAATTGAAAACAGCAAATAATATAAAGTTGTATAAAAAATGAATACACAAATATCTATTATCACAGTGAATTATCACAATAAATGACTAGGGTTGCAGTTAAATATTTAATTGAAGCTAGCGGGTGATAAATAAATTACACTCGCGAAAATAAAAAAAGTCCTATTGTTACCAAACAGTAATCTTAGGATTAGAGGAAGGCAGCAATGCCCTTTAAAGATGCGTTTATCCAAATAGTATTCTTATCTCGCATAGCTTGGGTTCGCGTAAGTTCACGGTTAAAACTAAAAGCGGTAGATCAATAAGCTCAAAAGCAGTTGTAAAACAAAATCAGATTTAGCTGAGTACAGCTACTTTACACTTTCAAATAAATTACTGTTTATAAAAACTGTTCTAGTAGTTTGACAACTGAAATACAATACTGCCATTTAATAATAGTCAATTAAACCAAATCAAAAGGTGAATTTGAATTTGAATATTCAAAACTGGCAAGTAAAACTATTTACTTTGCGATTATACATGGTATTCACTAAACTCTGACCTAGAAGCCTATATTGTAAACACCCTAGTATAAGATAATTGAGAACAAATAGCATATAAAATGCAAGAGAGTAATATGCAATGTTTATACTTCAATATTGAATTCAGAGGCTCTTAATTCTAGAGGTTGCAAAACACAAGACCTTCAAAGCACTCTTGTGATAGCAGGTACGAATTAAACTTAAATATGTAATAAAGGGCTGAATGGCAAGGACAGTAAGCTCTACGTACCGGTGTGGTTTTTATAGAAATGTAATCCGGATAAACATTCACCAACCTTGCAAGCCAGTGTGGGTTTAATGTCAGCTTAGAATTGTTTATCCTTGCTACTATGTGCTTTCCATAAACATACACACATGATACGTAGCTTCAAATTTATTTGATGAACAGGAATAAAAGGATTGTACCAGGATTTCCAAGACAGTCCAGATAATTTAAGATTGATCACCAAGACAGCATGTCATTTCAAAAACCATGTGGCATTGAAAATTCCATAAATTTACAATAATTCACTTCTGGGTTTAGACAAAGACAATAAGCACCTAGTTTATTATTAGTCTCTTGCTTAAATAACTGCTCTTAAAAGCTTAAGTAGCAAGCAATCAAAACGATTTCAAAAACAGCAACGGGAATAAAAATGGAAAAAACAGGTCTGTAGTTTAACAAGGTAAATAGAACTGAAAAGAAACAAAACAAATAAAAGCCTACTTGAGTCCTGGTGTATAGCCATGAAGTAATTCAGAAGCTAAATTAAAACTAAATAAGAAATTGCATTATCAAGTGGGGGGACCAATGAAGTATGGGCAACCCCAAACAAAAGGAATACAAATCCATAAAGAATATTGATGCTAAATGTGTAATTGAAATAAATAAAAATCTGAATCAATTGAAGATGCTACAATTTTTCTGGAAGCTTTTAATAAATAAAGTAATTGTGACAATGTAAGTCAGAAGTCTTCATTAGAAAAAAAAATCTGGATTTGGCAAATACAAATAGGCGCAGAAGTTACATAATACAGGAAAGTTTGGCAAGCATTTCCCTTTTGTTTAAGTTAGCATAACTGCTGCAAGTTTTTTTATTCTGAACATTTTTTCTCGTAGAATATTAAATCAGAGAACAAAACACAAAACACTAAAAATTATTGTGAACCAAACAGTGTTTGGTTACCGAATATTGATATTCAAAATTTGCTCGTTAACTTACATTTATCCCGCAGTATTATCAAGTTCCTGTTTGCTACTGTTTTACTCCTAACTCAGGCCCAAGGCCACCTACTGATCACAGGGTGTGTATCTACAAAGTCCAGATTTCTCACTGCAAAAGAGAAGGTTATGAAGTTTGCAAAAGAGTATGAGTTTAGAAAGTGATTTCCACCAGAATTAGTAATTAGTATCAAAACTAGCAAACAATGAAAAATTCCAAAGACGTTAAGAAAAACTGAAAAATGCAAAGAACCAATTTTGATAAAAAACCTAGGCATAACGTAACTACGCAGGTCAGGTATGAGAATATCGAACTTGATAGTGACTTTTCTTAAACGAAAATAAACTAACCTTTTACGCCTGCTAAATTGTCAATAAATAACTTAAGTTTCAAATCTCAATTTGCACCGTAAATCTAAAAGCAATTGCAACGCAAATTTTGATTTATAGAATGTAATCAATTTGTGTAACCGCGAAGCTCCGATCCCGTACAGAATTAAATTTAAACAACCCTCAGCGAAAACGACAAAAATAAAATTGAACATAAACAAACCTGCTTAAGTGGAAGTAGGTATGCGCTTATTAGGTTGCATTAAAAAATATATCAATCAGGATTTTAATAAAACAAATTTTGCGGAAGACAATACCAATCAGAAGGCGATAAAATTTTATTACAGATTAATCCTTTCTGTTTCTAGAGCAGCCTTTATTTATTATTAATGAGACCTGTAGACAAATTCAGATAATTACAAAAAGAATCAATGAGAAAACAATTGTTATATCCTATAGAAACAAACTAATCTTTTACAGCTGCTCTTCACTTTTCTCTCAGAAAATTAAGTGTTTGGGAGAAAATTTCGTCAGTATTGTTCAAAAGTGGTGTAGAAGTAAACATTGTAACAATTATTTGAAAAACAAAACCTCAGCTCAAGCCTACATCTGGTGAAAAGTTTCCAAGACAAGCTTTTAATACTTTCAAGTAGTTAACAGTTGTCTTTTCACTCCATTTTCAAGCCTTACATTTCTAGCACTTTGTTATAATAATAAAAACGTGGTGCGTGCTCGAATAACCAAAACTGTAGCACACTTGGGGCAACATTTCTTGAAAATATTTGTTTTTAATTAAGTGAAGTGGCAAAACAAACGAAACGATCACATACTCACGATTGTAAAAAAACAGGAGGAACAGATACGCCTAATGGCAATTATAAAACAGTTTTAAGGATCCCGTTTCTTTCTGTTTTCTTTGGAAAGTTACAGTTTTCAGAGGAAATACAACAAGATGTAAAAGCACCTTGCCGTTATTCCGAGGTGTCGAAATCCCTTTTAAGCGAATTAGTTTTGTTCTAAAGGGTTTAAATATGAAACTATAAATTATTTTAGGGCAATATTAACAGATTTTCCGTTTCATTTTAAAATCCTATTAGGTCATAGGCTTCTAACACTACGCGACCCTTAGATTAGTAGAGTTTACCGTGCATCCATATGCCCTATTTACAACCAGACCCTACGCTTATTAAGCTTAACGTTTATGACTACTGTAGGGTACGTATAGTGATAATATAAAGTAATAGATTTACTTTGAAATATCGACTGAATATAAATTTGAATTTTCATTCTTTGATCCCTAAGCTTCGCTTAATCAACACAATTTCAAAACGAGGTACAAACAATTTTAAAGTTATTAACTGAAAGCCCTAACCGGAACAATATTCTCCCCATGTTTTACTTTGCAGATAATACCCTATCCTTGAACATTCAAAAAGTTAACTCTTGAACAAGCGATAAAATGTTGCACTACTACTAAACTTGGTGCTAGAAAAAATAAAGTGGAAGTTTCTTAAACTGAAAATGGTTTGATTTTCATAAAATTCCAGTTAAGGGCGGTTATCAGCGTACTTTAGTCTCTTAGCACATACACGCTTGTTTTAGCCAGAAAATTTTAGTAACCTAGATAAGTAAAAAATTCAAATTTATTCTGAAGTGTGTATGTACTTTAGGTGCGTAGCTAATGCATGAATTCTAAAACAATGCGGATAATGTTTGCGACACATAAAACGGCGGAAGAAGTCTGCGACATTATTAGGTTTTCATTGGCAGGGAATCATTCTAAATTATCATCGTGAAAATTTCATTTTCTTGAGCGCGTTATTAAAAAGTGGGTCACAGTTTTTTAATTAATTGACAACCCACAAGATATTAAATTTTACATTAAGGAATTATTAAAAACTTCATCGGAAAAATTCTTAGATATAAAGCTAAAATGGGGGAAGTAAAGGTTTCTATCTTACTAAAAAACTTTTAAAGCTAAAAAACCTACAGAAATTTTTAATGCCTCTTAATTAAATTATTTAGAACTGTAGCATTTTGATCAACACACATTGAATTCATTTTTTAGCATTAAATCTGCAAAAAAAATTAAACGCCACGTCTACAAAATTATTTTCTATGAAACAATCATGTGTTTGTATTCTCAAGATTTGCTACGAGAAGCTTTTGTTTGCATTAATTGAAACCTTACTAAAATCTTCTGTGTGACAATCTGTCAAAAATCTAATTAAAGAGATTCTCAATATACGAAGTGCTTGCACCAATCAATCTAGTACTTACAATATTAGTCATAAGTCGGTCAAAATTACCGCCTGAAAGCAACACTCACTTAAGCGTTAACTACCATAAAAGCTATCATTACGTCTGTCTGTCTTTTCTACAGGCTGCTAATACCATTCATTGATTTGAAAACATTATGTAAACAGTAATATAACCATTGCCAAGCGGTAAGCTATTAATATTACTTTAGAACTTAGTAATTCAAATAGCTGCTTAGGGTTATTGAAGGACAGTTATGATGAAAAGCTCATTATTTGTTAGACGGTTATTTATAAACCAGCTAATAATCTTAACAAGATTTATGAAATCAATGTGCACGAATGTTAGTCAGTCACTTAGCTCTTTACGATCTCGAACTGCAAGCCTGACTGTAGCTTTACTTCTTTCTCTACTTCTTGTTTCTTTGGCTACCTAGGCCCAATTGCATTTTCACCTACAATGATCAGAGAATCACTCAGCTGGCCAAAGCACAAAATGTGGAGTTATAATTCTGAGAAAAATTGTTTCCTTCACTCAATTTCACCAGTTGACGTTGCTGTCAACATCTCTACCGCGAAGACTTGCCTCCAACAGCTAAGAAATTGTACGGCACATCATCGGCCGCCACCACTACCGTCAACAAGACCATCTCGTATTTATAGTAAAGACACCGTTCTAGTATCACGCTGCACTATTATATCATCAAGCAGCCACCACAGCTCTTCGCCCATTTATCAACCATTTCCACTCAACTAAAAAGGGACCAAAGAAGTTTCTAAGCACTCCTTCCATGTAATTTTTTATTAAAATCTTTGACCAAAAATTTAATTTGCGCAGTCGAGAGCTTTAGAGACTAGCTCAGAGTTGTTTGTAATGAAGACTTTAATATTTAGCAGGAAGGCAGATGACAGGTCAACCGGGGTGTAATCAAAACTTTCAAAATAACATCTGTAATAGTTAACTTTCAAAAAATAACAATCCAATATCTATCGAGGCTGTTCCAACTGGTTAACTGCTAGGGTGGAACACGGATACTGTTAAAACGATTAAACGGTAGTTAACTAGCAGACTGGACGATGTAATTCAGCTGCTATATTAACTTCTCTAGCACTTGTTAACTCTTGAACAATTTCCCAAGGCCTATCAGGATCACTATGGTTAACTAGCAGGGTACGACAAAGTTGTGGTACAGAGGGGTTAGTAAAAACCTGTTTTCTAGGCGCAATAACCTTCCCACAATGCTACCACAACAACTAGAGATGATAAATTTCAGCGTTTTAATTTTGTTTCGTTTACTGTACTGTTACAAATAGTATGGGTAACACAAGGTGGGTCTGAAGCGAGGAGATCAATTAAAGCTTGCTATGGGTCAGATCGAAACTTCGAGAACCGAATAAACTTTATTTGCAAACATTGAAGGTCAGACGGGACGTGCCATACTTGGCTCTGACTAAATATAGAATTTCTTGAAAGTAGTAACCTTAGTTATTTATAGGCAGGATATCTTATTTTACTAAACAAGTCATCAAATTTTCTAGAATAAAGAAATTTCTTCTAGTTTTATCTTTTCGTTTTCTGTTCCTCTGAAGTCTTTATATTCTTCCTTTTCTTTTCCAGAAATAATACGTGTGACGACTGGAGTGACACATAGGTTTTCATAGGTACTGCAAAATATTATACCAGCAATCAAAGGTTTTCAATCAAAGCCTCTATGTGAAATCTATAACTATATGAAGCTAACTTTGTTTGAGTACAGATATTTTGAAAACCTCAAGAATTTTGGTAGTTTTCTGCTCCGAAATGAATTCTAAAATCTGGAAGATTACAAGTAAAAAAAACAACCAACTAAAATAAATAAGTGAATAAAGGTGCAAAGAGAGTGAAAAAGAACCTTTACATTGCTAAAAGTCCAATTCACGTAACAACAAGCGAATTAAGTTAAAATAAACAAAAGGCAAAATCAGGGAGTGGATAAAAGTGCTGAGTGAGTGCCAGAGGATAAGAGAAGCCGATCAAAACCTAAAAGTAAGAGAAACCCATCTCTTAATTAAATTTAACTTAAATTAAATAGCAAAACAAACACCCATAAAGCATAGAAATACCGATAAGAGCCAAAGTCCGACGGCTTTTTGCGCGGTGCTGTAGAGATAGAATAAATAAAGCTAAATAAAACAAACAGAGTCACACTTAAAATTGTGTATATTTGTCTGTATTGCATATTTTACAACAGAGAAACCGAATAAAAGAAATGAGTGGCAGAAATTCTGAAAAAGGCAGTGAAATAAAAACCGACGAAGAAGGTAAACGTAAAAGGCAAGATGATCATGAAGAATATTTTGGGGGGGAGCAAAATTACAAAGAGAACACCAACAAAACTAAAAAAAGGAAATAAAAAAAATACTGAAGGAGAACTGATTAGTATAATGAGAAACTTGCTGGAAAAAGACGACGAAATAATAACAGAAATAAAACACATAGGAAAGGAACAACGGGAAAACCAAAGAGAAATTACAAAGATAAAACGGGAGAATGAGAACATGAGAAAGGAAATAAATAACTTGAGTGAACGAGGAGAACAGTTGGAAAGAATAGGAAAAATGAAAAATCTGATAATAACCGGAATAAAAGCAGACACAAATAATGATACGGAGATCAAACGAAAAATAAAAAATTTTATAATCCAAGAATTACAACTACCCATCAAATTAAAAAAAGCGGGAAGGATATGTGAAAAAACATATAGGATTGAAACTGAAAACATGACTGATAAAGCTTATATATTGAAGAAAAAAAGTAAACTACGACAGCTCAAAGAACGAATATATATCAACAACGATCTGACAAAAAAAGAAAAAGAAGTATAAGCAGAAATATTGAAAAAGGCAAGAGTGGAGAGAAACAAGGGTAACCAGACAAAAACAGGTTACAATAAACTCAGCATACACGGCCAAGAATGGAGATGAGATAAGGAACAAAATAAACTATGCGAAAAAAATAAGAATAGTACAAAAAACTAGCAGCAGATAACAGGCCGACTGGATCGCAGATAACGGACAAAGCAACAAAAAGGTTAAAGATTGCAGACAATAATAAAGGAAAAAAATTAAGAATAGGAACGTGGAATGTGAGAGTCACATACAAAGAGGGAGCATTAAAAAATCTAGCGGAAATATAGGGCAGATAACCTTTTTTAACAGTGGGGGCGAAAACAGATATTTCGGCGTAGGTATCATGGTGAATCAAAGAATTAAAAGATTAATAGTAGATTACCAAGCTATATCGGGTAGGCTGTACTACATAAGAGTGAAGGGAAAATATAGGAAAATAAATATTATCATATATACACCAACAGAGGATAAAAATCTAGAAATCAAAAACGAGTACTACGAAAATCTAGAAATAGTATTAGAAAAAATCCAAAAATACGATATAAAAATAGCGCTGGGGGACTTTAAGGCAAAAGTAGGATCAGAGGATATCTATCTAAACATAACAGGCGGCAAAAGTTTGCATATAGAAAGTAATGAAAATGGGAAAAGACTAATTGATTTTGCAACGGAAAATAAAATGAAAATAATGAGTACCTATTTTGAGCATAAAAATATATATAAAGTAACATGGACTTCCCCTGACAGAAGGAGTAAGAACTAAATAGGAGCCAAACACGCCCAGGATATTACAAATTGCAGAAGTTATAGAGACGCCAAGAGGAAAACTAAGAAAGGAAAGAAAACGATACAATACAGACCGATTACAAGAAGAAAGCATAACGCAACAATTATTGAACAAAATAAACAAAAGAGTGGAAAGGAATCGCCCAATTTATGACGCAATAGAAGAAGGGACCGAGTTGCAGACGATAATGACAGAAGTAGCAGAACGGACGCTAGGAAATATCGAACCAAAGAGAAACGAGTTTTAGTACGACGAAGACTGTAAAAACGCACTAATAGAAAGAAATAAAGCAAAGGTGGACAAAGATGTCAATAGAACACCAAAAACTATAGCTAAATACGGATTAAAAGAAAAAAAGCTAAAAGAATTTGCCAAAAAAGAAGAAAAAATACCTAGAAAAGCAATTAAAAAGTATAGAAGACCACTATATTATTAAAGAAGTAAGAAACTTCTACCAAGAATTTAAGAAAACAAAGAGCACGAAACATACTAAATCACGCTACTGCAGAAGTAAGGAAGGACTGCTCCTCGGAGACACGACAGAAAAACTGGGTAGAAGGGCACAATATTTTGAAGAATTATTAAATAGCCCAGAAGAACAAACAAAAAAAAAGACTACAGGAAATACAAGACTAAGAAAGAAATAATGAACAAGACCAAGTAAAAGAACCAACAGACCAAGCGATACAGGAAATAATAAGAGCGCTTAAGAACAAAAAGAGCGCAGGGGAAAATGGAATACCAGCGGAAATTTTAAAAGGAGGAGAAAAACTTAAAACAAAGCTATGTCACCTGATATTGAGAGTATGGCGAGAAGAGACTACGCCAGAACAATGGAACAGCGCAGTCATATGCCCGTTTTACAAGAAAGGCGATATAACACTTTGTGAAAACTACAGAGGAATCGTATTATTAGATGTGGTTTACAAAGCATTAGCAAAAGTAATAGGCACGAGATTAAAAAACTACCAGGAGAGTACAGTAGGAGAGTACCAAGGGGGATTTAAAGCAGGGAGAACAACGGCCAATAAAATATTTATACTGAAAATGATACAAAACAACAGCTACGAGCCAAATTTAGAAATTCACATGCTATTCATCGATTTTAAGCAGGCATATGATTCTATATACCGCAAAAAATTAAGTGAAGCCTTAGAAATGCTAAAGATTCCGAAAAAACTTTAAAATTTAGTAGAAATGACACTAGCAAATACGGACAACAGAATTTTACTAGACGGAAACCTATCGGAACAATTTATTAAGACAGGGAGACCCACTGTCATCTAATTTGTTAAACTTTGTATTAGAAGCAGTAATGAGGGGAAGCAAAATACAAACAGCCGAAATAATCTATCATTGTAAACAACAATGTCTGCCATATGCTGACAAAGTAGTGATATTAACGAGATCAAAGAAAGAACTAGAAACAGCTTTTAAGAACTGTGAAGCAGAAGTAAGAAAATATGGCCTCACAATAAATGAAACTAAAACAAAATATATCAAAATTCACAGACAAGTGACAAAGGACAACAAATACATAAAATTAAAAGCAAATGAGAAAGAATATAATTTTGAACACGTAAACCAATTTGAATACTTGGGAGTAACAATAACAAACAAAGGGCAAGAAGATAAAGAAAGAGATAAGCGACTATTAAAAGGTAGTAAAGCTGCAGGGGCACTAAATCAATTCTTAAAAGCAAGAAACATATCGACAGCAGCCAAGATTCGGGCGTATAAGACAATGATAAAACCAGTAGTCCTATATGCATGCGAAACTTAAACAATAAAAAAAACAAAATGTAATGAAAATCGAAATTTGGGAGAGAAAAATCTTCCGAAAAATTTATGGAGGTATAAAAACAACAGATGAAACATGGAGAAGACGCACTAACCAAGAGGTAATGAATATGTACAGAAAGCCAAACATAGTACAAAAAATCCGGGCGCAAATGGTTAGGTGGCTAGGACACATAGTTCGAATGCCAGAAAAAAGATGGGTTAAAAAGGCGTTATACGGAGGGAAAGAAGGGAAGAAGTAAAGAGGGCGCCCAAGAAAAAAATGGCTAGAAGCAGTGAAGAAAGATATAAAGGAGATAGGTGTAGAAGACTAGGAAAAAAGAGCAGAGGACCGTAAGAAGTGGAAACAAGTGGTCAAGGGCATCGAATCCAGAGGCCTAGATAGCCTGTAGCGCTGAAATATATATATCTTAAATACCTTAAAAATCATCTGGAACAATCGCGAAAAAAGTTTTCTAGAAACTTAGACTGCTGTTTGTCGATCCTCTGGAAGCTAAATATAACGGATGTGTAAATAAGAACTTGGATTTTATCTTTTAATAAACGTGTAGGCCAATCTTCTTAGCTAAATACAACTTTATGATTCATGATCTTTGCGACTGTTTGCAAAATGATAACGGATTACTATTATTATAGCTGCCACATTACAGAAGTTGCGCTTGTAGTGGACCCGCTACAGTACATAAAAAGTTGAATTTGGCAACACAAAAGAATCTTTAATTACTCAACATTGGGCGGTTACAGTCATTTCTAAAATTGTAAAATTTTAAGAAAAATGTACCGACATGCCAAGAAACTCGAACATGGGTGTTTGAAGATGATTTAAAGCCGAGAACTGTGCAGAAAATGGAAAACTAACCGTAACAATCATAACAGTAAATTAATTGTAACGTAGGCATTAAAAACGTTAATTTCCGATCTTTCCTCGCTTCAACGACGTCAACGTGCCTCCTCTCGGGTAGAAAAAGAAATAAAAACCATTTTGCACCGGTTTCTAGGTTTATTTTCAACTCTACAACAAAAACCAATATAATTCTCTATATAGCTTTCGTCAGGTTTGTACTTTTCTGAGAAACAGCGTCTAAAGTTGAGCTACCTTGCGCATTCTTCATTATTTCGCAGTAACTCAGCTCTGAACCTACAACTATAATTAGGGGAAAATTGAATTCCGGCATATGTTTAGATTATATCAAAAGCAGCATTCCCTAACAAGTTTGCGTTGTAGGTCCCCGCTTGCTGCCCCTGCTTGCTTCATTCCTTCAGTAAGCCCTAACAAAAATATTATAGGTTCTCTGTTACTTCTCCTAACTTCGAACCAGTTTTCCTTGAAAACATTTCTTTTAAACTGTATTACTTAAAGAATACTTAAAATTTGTTATATTACAAACAATCAAGCGACTAATGACATTTTGCAAAGTTACACAACGTTTACAGTGCTTGCAATCAAGATTTCTCTCATCATAGGTTTACAGAGACTTTAAGCTACAGAATTTTGCTTACAGTGACATTAACAATTAGGAATAAGCTTTTGTATGCATAACATATGATGCTATTATGTAAAGAAAAATATACCTGTAACTCTGTAACTCTGCAACATTGTGTGTTACAGTATATAAAGTCAAAGTCATTCTGTAGCATATAGTCTCTGTAAACTTATGGTGAGAGAAATCTTGACTGCGAGCAGTCAGTAAACGCTATGTAACTTTTCAAAATGTCACTAGTTTTGCTGGTAATATAGAAAAGGTTCACAATATCAAAGCGTGTCGAAAAAACTGAAGGACCTCTTTTAGGTAAAAAAAAAGGTTACTTTTGGGTTATTAATGCCATCGTGATCCACAACACAAAGGGTATTGGACAAATCAGAAATTATTTAATTTAATTTAATTTAATCATTACAGAAACTAGTTTCAAAAAGGTAAAAGAAAATTTGGAAATGTATTGAGTCTTATTGGAATATCTGAACTAAAGATCGCGATATAGCAAAACTGTCCTGAAACAGTTTTTCTCAGAAACTATTAGAGTATGGAAACGACGCATTCTATAAAAGTATTAGCCTCATTTTTCAAAATTTTATTAGTTTTGGTTTCGAGGTTCGACATGTTAGGATTGCAAATAAAGAAGTTATTGAAGTAAATATAGTGATGTTCTTTACTACACATTCTACGATGTTTTGCAAACTACTCTTCAATGTATTCTCTTTGTGATTTTCTTAAGATCAATATTTATGTTGTCAACAAAATATTTAAGTTAACTTTTAGCCAATATTTCTAAACCTATGATATTGATTCTGTTGTTTATAATACAACACTATCAGATTCTATCATCTCGTGCAGACTTTCTAATGTACCTTTCTGAATTTCAAATGTGTTATCTCTGCAATAGCTCATACATTTGCAAAAACCAATACATCCCAATTTTTAAGTTTCTGTTTAATCAAAGAAGAATTTAGAGATATTTCAGGAATAGGAATCAATCTATTTAGATTTTGAGTTGCTAATTGCATGTACACTAATGGTGCCATTTGTGGTTTTAGTGTGTTTGACAAATAAAAGTTGTCGGTGGTTACCATAGTCAAAACCTACTCTAATAAATATTTGTGTACCATAAGGCGAAATGTTATAGTGGTATTTGGAGAATATAAATTATATGTAACTCTGTAAGAAATTTCTTACAACTGTGTTAAGCTTAATATTATTGTTAAAGTTATGTTGACCTGGAGGATCAGTAAAATTATGTTGGATATATAGCTCTACAGTAGAAGCAATGTTTTCGATTTGTAAAAATTTGTAAAATATTTTAAAAAGTATTTGCAAATAAGGAAAGGTTTGGAGATATTCCTACTAGTAAAAATTATACAGGGTATTCAACTGTAATTTACAAGCATTAATTTTGCTGCTAGTAATTGGATCGAATTATTTTTGGCCTGCCTGCATAAGTTATTTTATTTCACAGCACAATTTTTTATACCACCATGTATTTTTTTACGTGATCTGCAACACACGTGGAAGCTAGACACGTCTCTCATTTCAATTCTGTCAAAATGTTGAAATTTAGAAACCAACTAACACCATCTTGTTGTGTTTACCTAGCTATACTACCAACTATTTCCTGCCAATAGACGGCAAATTTCTAAGTTACTGAAAGCGGATTTTTACGAGTCGTTACGTTTGGGACTTAAAACATAAGCTGAGGGTAAGGCTGCTACAACAATCACACTACATCAGACTTTAAAAAGACGGAAACCTTATCTTTCAACCGATACGTCATACTAAATTCTGTGCGTTGAAAGAACCATTTCAAAAAAATAGTACACACCTCACCTCAAAAACAGATGGAGACTGTAACACAATCAATTGATTGTTAGAAGCAAAACTGTTCCTTGAAAAGTATTGTCTGATACCAAAAGAATAAATATAGTTAATCCTTATCCAAGCAAGGTATTTTAATTACGTTACCGGGCATGGTGGGTCCAATGGACCTACCTTTGCATTCTAAAGTTTGTGTGGTACTTTTTGTTAGTATTGCATACACGGGCATTTAAATAAGAGAAAAGCACTTATTGATGTTTTATTTAAAATGATTAGAATTAAATGTCTTCCCTGGTTTGATATAATTCTGCAAAATCATATAACCTCGTTTACCCAAAAGGGCAGCAGAAGCTCAAAAGGTCGCATAATAAGACCCATATCTTTGTATTAGGTATCCTTCATTTCTCTATACTTTTTCTACAAATTCATACACTTTATAGCTTGTACGTGACTTTTGCTAAATTCATGTCTTCTTTTATTCGACGTAACTTTGTTTATCTTTTGAAACCCAGGCATATAACGTAATTTACCTAAGAGGGAAGCAGAGGCTTAAAAGTATTAATTAGCCCTGCAGTTTTATTTGATATCTCCAGACATATAAAAGACCGTAATTACTACTGATATTGTCATTTGAAACTTACAACAACAAAAGATAAACATAATTTACAGAGAATTGTTTAGTAATAATAGAAATGTAAGAAGGGTCCAATGGGCCCACAATACCCGGTTATATAATAATCAACTTAAAAATTTTTTTTTATCTACTAAATATAAATTAAAATATTTGACTAACTGACAACACTCTACCTAAGGTATTCTTGGGAGTCATAAGAGCAAAGTAATTACCCTAAGACGAATATTTTAGAAATTATGACAAAGTAAAGTGGGTCCCGGGTCTACTGGACCCACCTTGACCGGATAAGGGTTAAAAAGCGGACTCAAACAAGTAGCTGTTGAACATTTGGACTTACACAAGTAAAAAGAGAAAGAGGCAGAAGGAAACAAACAAAACAAAAAAGTAAAATGGAATCTTCAAGCAGCAAAGAAGAAGATGTAAAAAAATGATTCTGAAAATAACAAAAATAAAGTGAAGATGTTTATAAAGATTTGTGGTTAGGATGCTGAGAAAACCACAATTAAACTAAAACAAAACAGTAGACTGTTTTAAATGTGTAAATTGTCTGATGTGGATTCATGAAGGTTGTTCTTCTAATGACAAGACGTCGAAAATGGAAAATTTAAGAAAGAAAAAAAAATTAATAATTTTTTCTAATTATCTTGCTCAGATATCTGTAATAGTACATTGAAAAATCTTAGGAGAGATGGACTTTTGCTCGTTCAAATTATTACCAATTTTGTAATTCTAAACACAACGTAACACAGGTTTTATCTATGAACTGCTTCCGATAAGAAAGGAAAAAAACTGAAGTTATCTGTGTTGCATCTTAAACGCAGACGAGATTACTAATATCAAAAATGTTTTTACCACAGAGGGGGTTGTAATTCAATTTCTGATCGATGCAGAGATTATGCATTTATTTCACAATAAATTATACAGACTGTGAAATTCGTCAACTCAATTTTCTTAATAACTTAAGAGATAAACACCTAGGTCACCAGTTACTTACATTTTTCCTAAACGGGCTTTGTTGTACTAAAAGCCAATTTCCACACGTGAACATCTTCATAACCTTTATAACTAAGACATTCCGCAGTCTATTAACTCATAGCAGACTTCATTTCTAGTGCACGGAAAAATATTTAACCCTGATGCACAGACTGTTATCCGGTTTCAAATCCCAACGGAAAAATTAATTTCACATAACTTTACATTCACCGAAAAACAAACAAATTCCCGCAGCTAACCGAGTGCAACAGTGCTTAACTTGAAACTTAACGTCTGTGTGGAGCTTAATCAACTTAAAGAAATGTGAACACAACATGGTAAATATTGGTAACAAAAGCAACATAGCGGTAAGTTTAATCACTCAAGGCAGTGGTTCTCAAAGCTTTTTGGCAAAGGTCCCCCTCTGGCAAAAATTTTGTTCGGGACCCCCTCTCGCTTCTTGTTCTACTTTATTCGTAATAAAACAGCAGCTGTTAGCAGTTACGCTAATGACACTGGCATTATTTTCCTAGTTGTAAGCACTAAGTTTAAAAATATATAATTCATTCCCTTTTTATGTTTTGACATTGATTTTTAAAATATAAATATATTTAAATATATTGTAGTGATGTATATGTGTGTGATTATTAATTACTTTATTGTTTCACACTATTGTTACAATTTAATTTAAAGAAAAGAAAAAACGGGAGATTAGTTATAAAACTGGATTGACTGTAAACCGTGATATGAAAAGTGTAAACTGTAAAAGTTATTAATAAAGACAAATAGTTATCGGTATAATATTTATTTAATTAAAACTGAACCACTCTGAGAAATAATTAAAAAAAGTAATATTACAATTTAAATTCATAGCAGTATATTATATTTATTATTTATATTTGAATATAAGCATATATAATTATATTTGAAAATCAATGCCAAAAAGATCAATAAATGTAAAACAAATAAAGATTCAAATTGGATTTTTACCCACTTGGACTTCAACATTGCGTCTAGTATTGCAGCGACTGTTTGCTACCTGCGCCATCTATCACCAAGTAGCACAATTTATTGTTTGCATTTTACGGTAGTTTCCACTATATTCAACAAGTGCTAGATGGCACTGGAGCTTTCTGGAAGTTTCAGTTTGGCTTTATATAGAAAATGAAGCGCGACGAGGTGTCATTTTCGTATTGTTAGCTACTGAGTGCAACATAGGTTCTTTTAAAATTTATCGTTTTGTTAAATATGTACAAATTTTTAAAAAAATTATTACAACCATCTACGTCGGGAAATGATAAATATAAAAAGAAAAATAGATTGTACCGCGACGAATATCTTAAATATGGTTTTACAGTTAATTCCAATAAACCACAGTGTGTTGGTGCAAACGTTTTGTCAAAAAAAAGTATGAAGCCATCAAAGCTATTTCGACATTTAAATAGCAAACATCCAGATCCAAACGATAAGCCCGTGGAATCGTTTGAAAGAAAGTTAAACTCCCTGAAGTAGGAGCAAGCTACATTTACATTAACAACCACTCATAATGAAAAAGCATTACCAGCAAGTTATCGAGTTGCATTTTGTATTGCAAAATCCAGTAAGCCACATACAATTGCTGAAGATCTAATCTTACCAACAACTGTTGAAGTGATGCAAATAATAGTTGGTGAAAAAAATCTGCAAAGTTAAAACCAATACCGTTATCCAACGATGCTATCCGAAGAGGAATAAGTGACATGGCAGAAGGTATTCGAACACAAATTTTCGAAAATATTAAGAAGCGCACGTACTTCTCCCTACAGATGGACAAATCTACAGATATTTCTAACTGTGCCCAGTTCGTAGCATTTGTAAGATGCGATATGAAAAATGGCATTAAAGAAGATATTTTATTTTATACGTCAATAAAGACCAATACGACCGGAAAATTTTTATGAAACACTTTTATGCAAAGTACTACTAAGTAAAATATTGACTGATTGAGATGCGTTGCTATATGCACCACGCCGACGGCGCCAAGGCTATGGCAGGTCATCAATCTGATTTTACTGTTAAATTGCAAGAAGTCATGCCAAATGCTACATGGCTACGCTGTTTCTTATATCGAGAAGCTCTTGCGTCAAAATCTTTACCTCATGAAATTGCGTTATTGCAAATTCCATTAAAGAAAAAGCGTTACAGACTCGTATTTTTAGAAACATTGTGAAGAAATGGGTTCTTTATATGTAAATCTTCTTTATCACACAGAAGTGAAGTGACTTTCGAGGGGTAACTCCTTGAAAAGAGTTTTCCACTTGAAAGCATGTAATGTTATTTTAAAATTCGCACTAAATCCGCCCCTGTCTTTCAATTTCGTTCAGATATTTGTTTTCTTGACGCGCAATATTTAAATTGTTTCATTAAACGAATGTTTGTTATAATGTTATTTTAAAGAATTGATAACTTTATGGTCTCGACTTCTGGGCACCGTTAGGCGTGCTTTTAGCTATTTTCCATTATCAGATTCCTGGAAACCTTAGTCGCAAAAATTAAAGTCACACCGTCTCGATTGAGCCAGGTTTAAGCTGGTAAATCTACAATGGCAATTTTCCACTGTCTCAACAATATTCATATTTTGACCTGTTAGGGTGTGCATCTGACTTTCGAATCCCACTCCAATAAGTACACATTGCGCCACAGGAGACGCAGAGAGAATAGAGAGTACGTTGATAGCTGTTGACTTGAACCAACGTGTGGTAATTTTCGACGTTTACCTCTACATCCCTTAATTGGATTCAAACCAAACTAAGTGAAGCGATTCTCTTGGCAAAAAAAAGAGATCGGACTGGAGAAATCGTAATTTCTCCGTGTCAGAGACGCGCAATAGTCGCGGAAGAAAGTGGTTTGTTTACCAACAGCAAGGCTTATAAATTTCGTTATCGTGGGGAATGTATAACCCAAATATAATTACGCTAGTGTCCTCCAGGAAGCAGAAATTGTAGAGGGTAGAAACGCAACAATTTTGGTTCCGTTGGTGCAACGGGTCTGTCGAGAACAGAAACTTCCCGCCTCGTAAAGCGTCGGTCTGTGTGTTTTACATCTTGGAAGCTCCGTGATCCGAATGAACTAAGTAAACTTAAAGAGCGTTTGAGACTCAAAGTGGCTTTAGTTATTTTTTAAAGTTTGTGTATAAACACTTGAATGTTGTTTTTGTGCTTTTTGGGTTATTGTTAACAACAGTGATTGTTCGTTGAAACCTAAATCCCCTTGAACATTGGTGAACGTGAAATTTTGCGTCGAATACTACGTGGATTAGCTGCTGTCGTGGAAATCAGAGACCTACATATAACACCTGGAAGGAAGATTGTCGTTATAGTAATAAGAAAGACCTGTTTTGTTTTGTTATTTGAGTTCTTATGATTGTTTCATTTGATAAAGACTAGGAGAACGTGGAATTTGTGAAATATTCCATACGAAAACCTTGCTTAGGCAAGATTAGTTTCGCTTTTCTCATTAAATTATAATATTCATGATCAATATTTTTAACTAATTTGTAACAAGAACGTTCCCAGATAATTTTAGCTGGTGTTGGTTAAATTATTGCAACATAAATAATAACTTTTGACTACTGTTTTTTTTTGTTATTAGATATAAAGTTTATTTGTTGCTATTTCAAAATTTTCTTTTTGTTTATTGTAATAACTTGTTTTTTTACTCTTATTTTCTTAGTTGTGTATCAACTTTGTTCTCCAGTAAAGAAATTAATTCATACCCTTTACTGATATTCTTTTGTAGTGTTATTTTGTTTTTTTATATTCTTGTTTGTGTGTGTTTAATCCATTCTTATTATTGTTTTAATAAATATAAGAAAGGTCGATTATTTACGTTTTGTGTTTTTTTTGTAAGTAGCTCTGGTCCAGATAAGCAGCGTTAATTTTGTTACTTTGTTCGTTTGGCTATTAAAAAGCAAGGTGGTGCTTAGTCCAAATTTCATTTATAGACTAGATACCTTTGTTCAAGAGAGAAGTAAATATCAATCTGGTATTTCTTTCTTGGATCTTTTTTTGAAAAAGAAGGAAGTCTTCAGAGGACTTTCTTGTCAAAATTGATCAAGACAAATCACGTGTTTATACAATTTTTTTTGTTGGTGTTGAGTCTCAATTGTGAAACGCTAAAGCGAGTTTTAATAAAGCTTCCACGAGGTAAGTTACACACAGGGTGAGGTTTTGCAAGAAGCCTATATACAGGGTGTCGGATTTACGAGTAGTCGCGTGACCGACCATCAGAACCCTTCGATCTACGACTGCTGGCGCCCTCTTTTACGACCATCTATTAGTTTAATAAGAGTTTTGGAAAATGGTGAGCTTTTCTTTGTGAGAGATTAGCCAAGTTTATTTGAGAATCCACCCTATCTGCGGCATGAGCTACGGGATTTAACATCTTCTATCGGTCTGGACGGGACTTGTGCATACTTTTGAGCATCTTCCCGTTACAAGCAGAACTTTTGATGTACTTGCAAGATGAGAAATCGGATAATGAGAACTTATTTTCCAGTCCGTTTTGGCTTCCTGGGCTGGCTTTTCTTGCTGATATTTTTGAACACTTAAATGTTTTGAATAGTAGTTTGCAAGGCTGCGATGTTAACATAATAATGGCCACGAATAAAATTAACCTATTTATTCAATTGGGAAAAAGAAGTTTCATTCATTCCAATGCATTTAAGAACTCATGGAAGATTTTGCTAACTATAGTGTAATCAATTCTGAGCATATTTTTGCAGATGCGCAAATCAGTTTTCAAAACGTAAGCAAAAGCTTTGCGACTATTTTCCCAAAGAAATTCAAAACAGTTATGATAATTACAGATGGATACTGAATCTGTTCTTAGACGATTATTCTTTTCAACAAGCTGAGGTTGCAACAAACATGAAGGAACAACTTATTGAAACATAAAATGATGGAATGTATTTTCTCAGAACCCAGATCAGTCTTGGACCAAAATGATGCAAGAATACCCCCAGTTGGCAAATGAAGCTGTGAAGTGTTTGGTTCCATTAGCAACATCGTACTTATGCGAGCTGAGTTTTTCGTCTATGACCGTCATCCAAACTAAAGTGAGAAATCGCCTCGAACTTGAAAATGATATCATTGAGTATGTATCAAATACAGACCCCAGATTTAAAAAGCTCGTTTCTGAAAAACAGGCACATACATCACATTAAAATTTATGTTCCACAAGTTACGTTTATGTTTCTGAACATACGCTAAAACTTATGGCATTATTTTTGTATTTTTGTTTTAAATGTTTTTATTTTTATTTGCATTGGAAATAAATGTCTTAGTAAGGCGTTTTTCTTTTATTCTTTCGCGACCCCCGGGGGGTCGCGACCCACACTTGGGAACCACCGACTCAAGGAATACGAGGGTCGTTTGAAAAGTCCGTGCAAAAATAAAAACCACTTAATTGTTTGGGGTAAACCTTTTTTATTTTTCAACATAGTCTCCTTTTAGGCTTATACACTTCGTCCAACGCTGCTCTAGTTTGTTGATTCCTTCTGAATAATAGGATTTGTCCAAGTCTGAAAAATAGCCATTCGTTTCTGCAATTACCTCCTCGTTTGAATAAAATCTTTTTTCCGCCAGATATTTCTTCAAATTGGGGAACAAATAGTAGTCCGAGGGAGCCGAGTCTGGAGAATAGGGGGGATGTGATACGAGTTGGAACCCTATTTCCATTAATTTTGCGACCACAACTGCTGAGGCGTGAGCTGGTGCGTTGTCGTGATGGAAAAGGACATTTTTGTGGGCCAATTGTGGGCGTTTTTATTGCAGCTCTAGATGCCTACAGCACTAGCAATCTCACGCACCTTCACTCTTCTGTCATCCATCACCATATCATGGATTTTATCAATGGTTTCTGGAGTAGTAACCTCAACAGGGCGTCCAGAACGTTCAGCGTCACTTGTGCCCATATGGCCACTCCGAAAATTTTGAAACCACTTATAAACTGTTCTAATCGAAGGTGCAGAGTCACCATAATGTTTATCAAGCTTCTCTTTAGTCTCCTGAGGGGTTTTGCCTTTCATAAAGTAATGTTTAATCAACACACGAAATTCTTTTTCGTCCATTTTTTGAAAATCACTCGACTTCCTCGATTCAAACGAATGCCAAACACAAAGAAATAGACCGATCTGGCTGAAACTTGGTGTGTGTTCTTCCAAGAGATGCTACTAACTAAACATAACTTCGATATGCGCCAGTAGTGCCATCTCTCTGACTTTGCACGAACTTTTCAAACGACCCTCGTACATCTTGATGACTAGTTTGATACAATATGCATTTGCTGCTTTGCGATTTTTCGCTTCACCCCAGAGCACACGCGCGACAAAGTGAGACGGGTACGACACGATAACGATGCCCTTTGAATTTTCATTTTACAGTCATGTAATAGTTTCCAAGAAACTTCCAATTTGAGATAAACGTTTGTTGTATCATAAATTTGACACGAAACTGCAATCTCAACAGAATTTGTACGAATACAATAAATATAAGACGTTATAGCAGGATCATTTTGGAAATTTAAATTTAAATACACCCAAATCTATTTTCCCACACAAATACGAACAATGGTGGCATTCTAGCATGTTTATTTATTAGCACATTTAATTATTAATCAATAATAATAATAATAAGTCAATTGGTTAAATGCTTGTGTATACGTCATTCTTGATCAATACCAACATTCAGAAATTAGTAAATTTATACATTCAATATTTTAATGAGGCCGACTCTGCATTGTAATACACATTGTTTTGATGTCATTACAGTATGTTCAATCGTTAGAGCTATGTAATAGAACTAGTTCGTAAACAATACTGAATATTACAGGAAGACGAGCAGAAAATGTATTGTTAATCATATATTAAAAGGAATAATCTTAACGGAAACAACTTTCAATATTATTTAGTTACATCAGTATTTAATGACAAAATAAATAATTTAATTTATTAGTAATTTTTTTTCTTTCAAATGTATCAGTACAAAAGATAAAAGCGGCGTAGCAAAATTAAAGCTTGAATTTGCTGTTTTCATAAAAAAGGTTAGAATAGATAATTTAGAAAAAATCAGTTCCACTTGAAGATACTGATATTTTATTCAAAAGCAAATAGGAACCTTGTTAATAAAGTAGACATTTACGTTAGATAATTAGACAAAGAGACAAAGCTGTTTCTTTTCAAGTATGCAGAATTAATGACAACGAAACCCAGCAGCGGAAACAAAACTGTTACAATGTACAAAGACGCGATAAAAACAATGTGAACTATGCTAA
Organism: Ignelater luminosus; assembly: GCA_011009095.1. Taxonomy (NCBI): domain Eukaryota; kingdom Metazoa; phylum Arthropoda; class Insecta; order Coleoptera; family Elateridae; genus Ignelater; species Ignelater luminosus. The sequence continues at coordinate 993 of VTPC01000452.1, read as the reverse complement.
CCGACAGTAACACCTATACAAAATGAAACAAAGAGCATGTATTCATAACATAAAAGCGTCAAACGGCGTGGCATGAAGGAATGCTAGAAAAAAAGCAAAATATTGTTAACAAAAGAAAAATATAAAATGGTTTAACCGGGTATACCTACACGTACGGACAATGGTCTTTCTAATTTACACAAAAATTGTTTTATTATTATATTAACATTGCGACGCGCTTTTCTTAGAAATGTACATATTTACTTTTCAGCTTATTTACTATTTTACAAATCGAATGCTACACTGTTGGATATATTTGCGTAATGTGGGTTTATTTTGCAAACACGGAAGATTCAAAATATAATGAATTGTTACAGGCTGTATAAAATTGCTCATTAAAAAGCATTTTCATAAAGATAAATAGCTCCTAAATTAGAGTAATGTCTACATCTTTTCTTTTAAAATGAATACATTACATTTTTTAGCTTTTACTCGGGATATACAATTTCTGACATTCCACAGTATGAAATGTTCAAATAATAGAAATGAAAACATTCTAAATGCAAATAAATTCTTCCATTCCATTAATTCTAGTAATACTTGGTATGAACAAGCTTATTCAAATTAGGGTGGAAGATTCAAAGATGAAACAAGTAAAATTATTACATAATAGGTAGTAATCCATAAAATAAATCAAATTCTGACCCAGAAATTTGCAAACTAATAACAACTTTCAAAGTTCCTCTTTACTATGGTAATTTGAAATCAAAGTGAATTGCATTACTTATTTATACGTGCTCTGATATTCTGAAAATCCTAGTTTCGTTTCTCTTTGCAGCTTCACTTGATACCACTCATCTTTCAACTATCTAAATTAAAAAAGTCTTCAAAGGGAGTTAATAAAAGTAAACGTGCAATAAGGTTACAAATAACTTTGGTAAATTAGTTTTATTCAATATGGGTATTTGAAGATTTCAAATTTGATTTGGTAGATTATAAGCAGGAAAATGACAG
>VTPC01000451.1:138361-149562 GCA_011009095.1 Ignelater luminosus | reverse complement strand
AAAATACAAATTTCTTTTTGTTTATATCTATATCTCGGAAACGGTGAACTTTAGGGAAAAAATATATAACAAAAAAGGTTAATTCCTGTCGAGGAACGCGCCTGCCATGTATTTCCACTCATTTCCAAAACACCCTGTATTTATTTATTCATTCATAATTCTTCTTATTAATGGACGGTCTGTGTATACACCAACTTTTTAGTTGAAGTCTATTGTTACAATTTCTATGGACAATCACATTTGTTTGAAATTACAATCCAGAATTTTAATTTAAAAGAAAAATTCCACAAAACACAAAAATAGCCATTCCTATAACAAAAGGCACCATAAATAATTCCAAAATATTACAGGAAAACCCAATTGGCAAAACTAAACATAGATACCAGAATGTAGACATTCGTCACACATCTGGTAACCTTGCAATTTATTCAGTATCAATAAATATTTGTAATAAATAGCTTAACAATATTTATGCAACCCCGGAGAATTTGTGTTATGCTCATGAATAATGTAAATTGTCAAATGATAATTCTTTATTTAGTAAATGTTAAAGAATCTGTATAAAATACACGATTAAAAAATATCATCACCACTTCTACTTTGTTACCAGCACCAAATTGCTTGATCGGATTATTTAGTAAGAATATGTAGGTATTTTGCAATAAAAATAAATTCCATTACCCATAATTATCACTATTTTTATTCTTAAAGTTTTGCACTACCATTACTAGAAAAAGTATTGGCATTAGTAATTACATTACTGAGTAATACAATATCGTCCAGCTCTGATCCATAAACAAAATCAAAATCAGTTCATCTGTATTAAAGATGCAGTAAGGAATGCTACAATTAGCAAACTTTGTACAGAGTCTGCAACTAAAGACTTCTCTTGAAAGGATTTTTGATTTTGTTTGCTTCGAGTTGATATTGTATTAGAAGATTTAATTTGGCAAACCTATCCAGTAGAGAACTATCATAGGAACTATCAATTTTCGTAACAATGCTTATAATTTAAAAAATCAAATTACCTGAAAGCTGAAAAATCTAATTTTCTTCTTCAATTCTATTTGTAATTCTTGGATTATTTAATTTTTTTAAGCTAGTTGGTTGGAAATTGTTGTATATTCAACAATAATAATTTAGCATTATTGATAAAATGAAAATAAAATAAAAACTCTAAATATAAAGATAATTTCACTTTTTTGTAATTAATATATTATTAAGTCCCATAAAACTGCTTATATGTGCACCCTTAAACTAAAATTCTGGTCACGTAATTATTTTGCATGTTCAGATTGTAACGGAAAATTTAAATAATAATATTATTTTTAGAACAAGTACAACTGGAACACGCTATGGCAAATTAGCTTTTTGTCCTCGTCGTTAAATGATTGCGGTACAATCTTCAACGGCGTATAAGTTATATTCCTATCATCGACTCTTGAATGAACGTTCCTATAAAAACAACAAATTAATAGCCTTTTTATTCAATAAATTTAACTGTAGTCATACGCGAAAAATCTATATATTATAACCAACTTTGATTGCTTTTAAATGAACCATAAATATAAAGAGGAAGAATTAAAAATGAAAAATCAGATGATGTTATTACAGTATGCAAGTGCAACATTAAATAATTTGCACCTCAAGGGTTGGAGCCATATTAAGAGGTAGACAAATTTACGAACTCATTAATTAAGAACGGTGTACATTTTATTGCAAGAGTGGTATTTACACATGTGATAATTCAATGACATGTAAAATGTACGAGTTAACATTTCATTCTATCGCCCAAGCATATCGAAAGATCTTTACAATTTCATCTCAACAAGTTATCATCGTTCATCTCCTTTTAATGTGTTACTGAACGCTGCGAAGATGAAAACAACCAAATACTAGTTTAAGAGACTTCAAGTGCATACATAGATCTTCAAACCCTTGCCTTTACATCACAGCGAGTTTCAATTACACCACGGTCTCTTTCCAATGTTGATTTTCACTTTTAAATGAATTAAGTTTTCCTAATAGGTTTTCACACATATAGGTTTTTCCTTTTTATGTTAATTCTATCTTTGTTTAATTCATTATTTTATCATCAACTGAAGTGTACAACTATTTCATGTTGGTTTTTTGCTGTGTACAAGGTACTTATTTCTACGAATATAAAACTTGGGAGTTTAAATTAAAAATTAAAAAAAAAATTGGAGGATAGACATCCAGATTTTACGGGCTCGCCCTTAGAAAAATATTGCCAACAGTTTACCCACCCGTGAAGAACATCCTGATATCGCCACTACTAATCTAACCTTTTGAATAAAAATTTTGAATTATTACCTATGCAAATTAAATCAAGACCTACAATTATTCGTACACTTGGTATTAATTTAGAATACAACTGGTGTCATTATGGAGTCTTACCAATTTTTCAGACAAATTTAATTTTGCGCAAGATTTAATTTTGAATTAATAAAAGCTTCCTTTTCCTACTCTTACTTCATGTTGTAGATATTTCAATATATTATATGACAGATCATTTGTACTATGAAATAATAAACTTGATTCCTATTTTCAATTAAACAATACACCACAAGTTATTATTTTGACAACAATATTTCATATTTTTATCGATAGCAAATTCATTTATTACCTATGGTAAATTAGTTTGATTGTTTAATCTTGTTATTATTGCCATAGTCAATGCTTCACGCATGCTCACATTACTCAGCAGTGCATAAATTAGAGTCAGATGGAATCTATAAGAAGACTGGAGTAAACTTAAACAAAGAAAAAGAAAAATCCAGACTCATGAACCATTGAGATTTTGAAAACAAAGCATAAACTACATAACATGTTTCTTGCCCAAGGAAAAAACCATACTTAAGGTTAACAAATAAAGATAGATAAAAAACTTATTACGTCAAGATACTGCACTTGCATAGGAAGGTAAACCTGGGATACCTATCTCTTGGGTACTTCTTGAGATTTTTCTTAGCGATGATGGTAAGCGTTTGAGTTTCTTTAACAGCTCAACTTCAAAGTGGAGAAGAGATAGGCATTATTCTCGTGTTATCTTACATTAGGGTGCAGTCAAACACTAATAATTTTTTTAATGAATGGATTACGACGTCTTTTCATTTCAGTTGAAGTAGACACTATTTAGAGATCTTCAAAGGCATGACAGCATTTAAGAGATCTAACAGGTTTCAGTTGCAGTTACGCAGTAATTGTCTAACTGCAATTATCTTTGCACTATGTTGCTGAAAAGAGAGGTGATAGGGCTTTGTATTTAGCAAAGATTCCACTTTTCCTAAGAAAGCAAGTAAACCAAAAACAGAAATTTAAGCTTGTAAACTATTGATAACACTTTTTTGCACTCACTTTCGTAGAAGAAGTCTATGCTGGTAAGTACTAGAATTTATGCGATATCGATATTCAATATCTATCGATACTAGAAAACTTTAGATGCTTCCATCTAGAAGGATATTATATTCTTAATCAAGTTAATTCCAGTTCACAAATCGGACTCTTTCAAAGTCCGAAAGACCAACTGACATTCAGAAGGAAACGGTATTGAAGTATGGGTTCTTGTACATGAAACATTTTACACAAAAAAACTGTTTTATGGTTAAAGTGCTCATCCTAGAAGAAGAAGCTCTTTTGGTAGTCGTTTGCTTAGTAGAAGATGTACCAACGTTTCCTCTTCTAAATTTGCTTGGCTATTATAACCCATAGAAAAGCGCTTGGTGAAAGCAAAAGTAGGCGATAAAAAGAAGAGCGGGAAGAGGTGAAGGGAAAAACGCGACAATTTCTCACTAAGACTTTGTATTTTACTTTATGCAATGACGGAAAATCAACTACAGTATCAGGGTATCTAGAAGATGGTATTGGACAAACTCTTAAATAACAATCCCTAACCAACGAGATATGAAAAATCTGACACAGATGTTGATATAAACAGATTTCCTTTCTTGAAAATTTAGTCAAGTCAATCTAGTATCATGTTCTGTTGAATTTTTTTAAATATATATCTTTTGAGAAAAAGAATTTAATTGTTGCTCTTGGTAAGGTTCAATCGTTACTCGAAAGTAATTCCAAATTATGGCTAAAAATCTAGATTTCAAGAAACTCATTCTGGCCAATCTATCAAAATAGAATGCAACAGGTTATGAATGGTATCTTTTAATCGTTATAACTAGTAGATACGTCTTTTCTTGCGGATATTGCAGTAATGGAGAATTATATTTGTGTGGTTGCTATCTATGACGTACTGCATGTTTACGTATGCTATTAAAACAGAGTTTAAAAGCAATCTCAGAACTACTGGAAGAATAGTTTTGAAATTTTCTTAAAGGTGAGTTTTTCAAAACTAAAAAAAGGCACGTTTCGGCAAACCGGAAGTAAAATAACTTTTCGATTCCAATATTAAAATCCCATAAAGAATTGAGCTAATACTTCCAGTGTACCTTCGTATCTTCTTTGTTTATTATCAAACTCATTTCAAATTTGTGCTAAGTATACAACAAAAGACCATTCTTTATCAATCAATAAAGGAGGTATAAAGGTATAGAAATGAAAAGTGGTGCATACTGTATATTAGTAAGTCAGATATTTTTTCCATTTGACTCAAAATATTCTAATAATAAAAGCTGATTACAGCAGATAAAACCAGACACAATATAAGTAATCGTATGTCCTGATATTTCAAATTATCTGAAAAATAATATCGGAGTCTTACTTATAACATAAGAAATTAATTCCACTGCGATCACCAGCTTTCATTTCAATAGCGTGATAGATAACATAATAGTGCCGATGTAATATAATAAATTATTATTTTCATAAAAACGATTCATTTTACATAAAACTGATTTTAATGTAACATTCATATACGAGAAATGAAGTCATTAACATTGGTGGAATACAAGAGCAGCCGATGATAGATGCAAGTACTCATGTTTAGGAACGTAGTACAATCTTTTATGGGCATTGTTCTAACAATGCAGAATTGCTCTTTCAGTAAAATTATTGCACAATGCTTTCATTTATCATAAGCATGAACAAATGCATATGCGCAATGTGAATAATTAATTATTAGAACCTACTTAAATGTGACTTCAATGTGAACTTTACGGTCCCAGGTAAGAATTGTTTTGCGCTGTGACTTACGTGATATTTCGTACCTTGTAGGTGTTTGTTTATACAATGAAAGTCGTTTGTTTATTTTAATAACCCGAGGAAATTAGCAACATCTTAATGTTCCCACTTACGATTACCGTACTGACATTAACAATCAAGGACGCGCTTAAATTTTGAGAAAATCTGTTGAAGACATTTTGTGTGAAAATAGAATGGGTGCAATTAGGCGTGTTTTAGTGGCGCTTTTAAAAAGTCATTATTAAAGATATGCATAATAATAATAATACATATGTTAAGAAAATAATGTGAATTTCTTATTATTAATGTTAATTTTAAAAAGAGAAAAAGTTTCTATTTAATTATACATATTAAGTGACATTCAAAGTTATGTTTTTAATAATAGATAGGCGTGCAAGGATAATACTAAATGACAGCAAATAAATCATGCAAGAGATCAACAATTAAGATTTTTTTAAATTAAAATTGGGAATTAATTTCCTTTACAGCTAACGAGGTGTTAACTTTTCCTTGTGTTTTATTGTAATATAGTAATCGGATCCATTTAGGTTTTAGGCAAAAATCAATTCTATAATGTTAAGAAAAAAACGAAACGTACACATGCAGAAACTAATACCAAGGAGTTAATTTTAAGGTGACAGCTAAAGGTCATAGAGATTTTGCTGCTATTTTTGAAGAATTTTTGAGAAAATTTTTTGGTGCCTTATTTCACTGCTATTTATTGATATTCCATTGAAACTCGAAAGTCAAGAGACAGTTTGCATTGTAGAGATACTCCCTCTGTTAGCATAAAATTGCTGTCTCCAGAAATCACTATATGGAAGTCTAGATAGTCTGAATTGAATCAAAAAGAACTAAACCTTAAAATGGGTTTGCCAATGTGTGTGGTCTTTTGTCATCAGTTAATAGAATGAATTGAAAACTTTCAATTGAACAGATTTTCGCCTCAAAATGTACGGAAAGAAAAGCAACAATAATGACTGTTTAAGAAAATCTGTTGATATTTATCAGTTAATACATTCAGCACTACAGCAATCGACACTTGTCTTTTTCTTCATTTTCATTTCCAAAATAATTTTAAAAAAAGTACATTTTCCTCTATGAAAGATCCATGCTAAAAGCACAATAAACACAGTTTCTGAACTCGATCAGATCTATCAGGTTCAAATGTCTCTTCGATTTTAATACCATGTGTATGGAGAACATCTTAATTGTCTGCAGGCCATTTCTCGAGAGGAATCTGCTTTCAGTTATCGAACTGATATATGTGTTGATTTTCAACCGTCGCCGTCGCCTTCAGTTCTGACCTGCGAGGAGTAGATCTCGCATCGTAAGCCTGAAACTTTTAGTTAGTCTAACACTCTCTCTAAAGAGTGGACAGGGGTATATAAATAGTATTTTTACCATTGAAAGCTTTAGGAATTTTCGCAAGCGCCCTTCCCTGCTTTTAGCCGACACCCATGGTTGCGACATTTTCAATCTTCAAAGCAACTTTGGTTAAATGTCCATCTCAAAGGTTTTCTTTCGACCAGAAATCTTAGCTCTTAAAGAAAATAAGAAGAATGGTACTTCGATAAGTGCTGAAGGGGTTCCAGGGTTACAACAATCTCAGAAATAAAAAAATAAATTATTATTTTATGCTTTTATCTGCGAATTTCCTTAAGAATTTCCTTAGTGTACCATACCGTTGAAAGATCTACCATACCTTGTACTGTTGGATAATCATAAAAGTCACACATTTTCTTTTATTTATAAAGCTAACAATCTCAAATAGAAACATACAGTGACCGCCAAAAAGTTCGTACCAAATGGAAAAAATTTTTATTTTTGATATTTTTGAATGACGAATAACGAACAAGCTACTTTCATCTACCAAGTTACTTTTTGTTTTGTGTTTTGAAAGACAAAAATCGGAATTTGTCAATATTCTCGAAAGCACCAATTTTTCTGATGCAATTTTAACAGTCTGAAACATTATCATCAGATGTGACGCCTGGTATAAAAAAGGAGTAAACTTTTTGTCAAATTTCGAAAAATAATAAAATGTTAAGGTTTGACTGTTTTTGTGCAATTTGGGCATGTACATTTGAATCTTGATTAGTTAGCTTTTATATTCAAATTCACATGTATTTAAATTGCCCAAAGAGTGCAACATCTTAACATTTAATTTTCTTTTGAAATCTGACAGACAAATTACTTCTGTGTTTATACTAAACGCCTTATCTGGTGTTAGACGTTCACACTGTAGTAACTGTTTTTTGATTTTCGGGCATGCACAGATTATTGGTAAAAAGAGCTTTTCATTCATTTGGTCATACTAAAATTGAGAATTCTGTCGGAAATTAAAGTGGTCATGTTTATGAAGATATTAAGCATTTTTGGTACTAGTTTCAAAGTAAAGTTTTGCTTTATTTGAATTTTGACTTTAATAAAAAAACGAGGTGGGCCACTTCAGTTGTTGACCAGTTTATGGTTCTTGGTAGAGATTTCTTGAAAAATTATTGCGTCTTATAAAGAAGAAGATCAAAGGAAATGTCGACACATACAGAAGAGACTTCAGTTGCAAATTGTTTTCTATTATTCTGATTTCTTCAAACCGATGATGCAAAAAAAACTTCTTCTAGTAAATAACTAAAACTTTATAAATCTGGCTTCGTTTCTTCACTATTTTCCCGAGTATTCAAACGAACATTTCTAGGATGTGATTACTGATTAGGTAACCATGAAACAACGACAGTGAAGTCTGCAAAGAATCTACCAATTGATGTCATATAAAACTTTTCTGAGATTCTAGAATTGTCATACAGTTATGTAGTTAGCTTGTACGATACATCTAATAGATACAATGACTCCTGTATTAATCACTCAAACTCGAATTGTCCCTAAATAATCCTCTAGAATTTGAATCATTAAAGGGATAAAATTCTGTATGAGTTCAAGAAGTGCTCAGTGTCAACTGCAATACATGTTTGATAACTTCCTGATCCATAATGAATGGTTTTCTTTAATTTATCGCCCAATTATTAAGAAAAGAGATGAAATTATTTTTTTTATCAAATCATCTGTGTGTATTTTATAAAAATTAAATGTTCTGTACATGAGAATCTAAAACGTAACGTTCTACTTTTACCTGTCATCTAAATCACGCTTAGTTGTGCCTGTTATTTATTGGTAGTGCTTTAAATTTTGCATAATTTTAAGCGGTTTGTTAAGAGATGACAGTGGCAATTAGTATTTACCTAATAACCACGCACCACGAGGACTTTTAGTTACTGCACGCACTCTGAAGTAGCAAAACAAGGTAAGCGGTAGCGCGTCATTAGCGTAATAGAGGACCCACTCTTCTATTGTTTTAGAAGACCAATCTCCGCTGCAGCTCATCACCGGGTCACACGCTCACATATGATGTGTGGGAAGTTGATTTAACGATCTGATACTAAAACGTAAATTGTTTTAACATTTTTATGTCTTGTACTAAGCGAGAAAAAATTTTATACACTTCCTTTGCGAGCAATTTGACTCGAGAAATACGTGTCAGTTCCTGGTGATTGATGGAGTGCGGTTGGATTTGAATTTGTTTCTACATAAATGGGCAAAATTGCCACTGATGAGATTGTCATTTTGTCTTTTATTCTGAAATCCATAGGTAGGTAACGGAATAAAATAACACACTATTATTGTTATAAAATCTTGACTAACTAATGCATATATTATGTTATAGTAGTACCAGAAAATTCGTTTATAAAACTTTATTCTCACTTATTCAATCTATTCTTTATTGAATTATTGAAAGCTATTTTACAGAAATATTTAATAAATATTCAGCATCAAAGGAAACTATTTTTTAAAAAATAACAGCAAAGGATGTAAATCGATACGCTTTGATATGGAATTTCTATTTGAGTTGAATGGACGTGTTGACAAATAAATATGTGAGAATTATTATAAAAAGAGGAAATTATAAAAAGTGTCTCTAAGATTAACTACAGTAAAATCTTGAATCATAAATACTAAAACTAAGTGTTTATAGATTTATGTCCTAAAATTCACGGCTCTGTAGAAACAGGGTATCAAAGTTTCGCATCGCCTTCGCTATTGAGAATGCATAGCAACCACAGTTGTCTCAGTCAAACCTACAATCGAGGAATATTGAGACACTGCAAATCTATTATCAAAACGTAAAAGGCTTACGTACAAAATTATCACAATTTAAAAGAAACGTGATGCGCAGCAGTTATGAGACTATGATTCTTTGCAGTGTGAGAGAGGAGGAGGAGTTTTAATTGTCCCGAAGATAAAATATATGCACCAGTTTTAATTGATAAAGAATCGAACGGACTGTTTGATTATATATGTGTCTTCATTACAAACAATAAGCGTAGCTACTTCGTAGCTGAATTGTATATAAAACCTCGCTCAACAGAAGTAAATTATGAAGCTCTCCTAATGAAGATTAACATAGAAAAACAACTGCTAGAAGACAAGGAGGTGATAATTACTGGAAATTTCAATCTAAGAAGCTTTATAAATGATTGTAGTACGGATGACAGAAAGGTATTACTTCTTGTGGATTTTAAAACAACACATAATCTCACGCAACACAATAAAATTCTCTAAATAAAGATTCTGCTCTTTTAGATCTTTTTCTGTCCCCTTGTCGAAAAGAAATAACTCGAGAGGATGACTCGACTACACCGGAAGAAAAATTTGATTTTAAAAAAGCAGATTACAAAGGATTGTACTGTATACCTTAAGAGATCAGTAATTGTGGAAGGCAAACCGAACTATTGAAATGCTTTACCAAAAAATTAATAAAGTAATTCTAAATTTCATTCCAAGAAAGGTGATCTATCAAAGTAGATATCCACCCTGGTTTACTCTGGAGATTAAAAGAAGATTCGAGAGAAGAAATACCTCTACAGGAAAGTAAAAGCACATAATTTGTCGTGTAGGGATTTAAGGAAACAGCTTAGAGAAATATCTATGGAGTTAAAAGCATTAATTAATGATGCATTTACAAAGTTTATAAATAAATAATAAGAACAGATTGCATTCAAACCTCAAAATCTACATAACTATCTAATGGAACTGAAAGGTAATACTAGAATACCATCGGATAATGGTCACAATAATAATAAATACTGTTCTATTTAGTAAAGAGATCTTCGAAGCGTTTGCTGCGTACTTTAAATCGCTGTACAAACAAAGTCAGAATAACAGCAAGAACTTATCTAATGCAGACTATAAACTGGATCTCTTTACCTTCAACTTGGTTGATGAAGAAGATGTTAAAAAAGCAATTAGCACATTGAAACCTAAAACATCTGCAGGTCCTTATAACATACCATGTATCATCATAAAAGGTTGTTATTGATATTCTCAAATATTCATTGATTGATGAAGATTATTAACATGACTATAACGGTTGGAGAATACTCGAGCATTTGGAAGCTACAACTATACACAACAGCGGCGATATTTCCAGTATTTGCAATTACTTTTCTATCTCAGTTATACAAGCAAAGGAAGAAATCTTGAAAAAATACTGTTCAATCAAATGTACAGTTACATCGAGAAGTCAAACATCAATATACCAACATGGCATCGTAAAGAAAAGGTACACAGTTACCAATCTAGCAATATCTTCAGTATATGTATTATCCAACATCTCAGGGGTAAGGCTAGTCTGCAGTGCACATACGGACATAATAGGTCTCATTTGACATATTAATAAATAAGTTACGTACATGCATTTAGTTTTAGTGCAAATGCAATAATTATGTGATACTAAATGGGGCATCATCCTTCATATTTGTTCCAACTTTGGAAGTACCACAAGGTTCATGTCTAGGACCACTTCTCTACAACATATTCATTAATGGCTTACCGAGTGCAGCGAGCAAATCGCAGTGTTTGCTTTACGCTGATGATTTTAAAATATTTGGGACTGTGAATAATGTAATGGACTGTGTAAGATTTCAGGAAGATTTCAACAGTACCGTAAAATGGTTCCAAGACAACGATCTCGAACTAAACGTAAATAAATG
>VTPC01000451.1:118780-133361 GCA_011009095.1 Ignelater luminosus | reverse complement strand
CTTTAATCTTTTTATCTTTATCTATTAAAATGTTTATTTTTAACAATGGATTCAATTTCACCGGGTGGTTTAGTTTTCCGAGTTCGAGTCAACTTCGATCTTCATCATGTCGGCAACTTCATTCATATTGACTTTATTTTTAGAATTATATACATTTTTATTGCGACATTCAGATGGCTGATGGTATCTGTTTAGATATCCCAGCAATTCACACATCCAACAAGCTTTTCGTTCAGACGTGAGATTTTTTTTTCTTAAGTCGTCTTTCTGGTCTTTACGTTTTACTTGTTGACTTGTATTTGTACTATCCGTTGAAATATTATCTTTTCTTTTTTTCCTAAAAGAGTCTTCAAGTTTTCTAAGTTCATTGAATAACTTCTCTGTTGTAGTCACTTCTTCACGATCAATCTTCTCCTGAATTTCTATTGGCAATCAGCACACGATAAGATTTATTCTAGATATCTCTGTACCCTTTTCTTCAGCTTCTAGGCATAGTTTTTCTTTTGTAATGGCGTAGTCAATCACTGAACCAGCTAAATATTTATATCCATGAGCTCTCCTAACTTGAAGAATTAAAACTGCCAAAAAAGATTGTTTCCATTCTGCGTAATTCATCAAACCAATTTTCTTCAGATTGGCCTCATACCAATCCTTACAGGTGCCAGTTAAAGAAAACCTTAATGTTTCGATCTTCGTACATTCCTCAGTCACTTTGTGTCGGTTACATTCACTTTCAAAACGTTGTAACCATTCCTTGGAATTTTGTTTCCTATCAGACGGTTCTAGAACAAACTTCTTCTCAATTTGATACAACTGATATTCATCATTCATCTTTAACTTCATTTCGAGTTTTTTTATTCGTTTTATCAACCCCATTTCGTCTTTAGAATTATGTTTCTCATAGAAAATATTACCAATTTTACGGATAGTAAACTTTGTGCAATTTTTTCTATATTTATGTAAGATCATCGCTTGAAAATGCAGTAATGATCTGCAGTCCTACCTCTTATACAGCAGTAGACAAAATAGAAAAGGTTAGGAAAGTATTTGCCAGATGGCTTTACCAAAAACAAACACACCGGAATCTACCCAAAATATCCGATTAAAAGTTCTTATTTGAACCAACTGCAGCTGATTGGGGAAAGTCATAACCGCAGTGTAATAACTAGAGAGCGGATTCTTAGGATAATAAAATGTCAGAAATAGGATCCTAAAATAGGAAGGATAGAAAAAGGCATAGGACAGAAATCCTAAATCAAAATACTGAAAAATGTCACCGTTTGGTATAATTTACACTTTATTTAGCAATAGATGTAGTTACATACATTTCTGAATTTGGTTTCTATGTGACAGAAAAGCATTAGATACAAGATATTCTGCTCCAAATTTTCAGGGGTAGAATTTGCATGCTTCTCTATTAAATCACCTGATGTAGTAGGTGGATATTTAGGTTGAGGTACTTAATAGCGCACTGTCTCGGTAGACTATAACTGAGTCACTAGATGGCAAGGCAGTAATTTCTGCTGGTTATCTCATCGTGTCTTCACCATTTTTAAAAACACAATGCTTTTCTTCTTTCCCTTCCAATATCTATTGGTAAGTACCTCTGGTTGGTATTAAACTATAAGGTCTAGACATTTTTACCTTATTGCTGTTGCACCTTACACTCGGGCTAACCACAAAAACTCGTTTGTCTAAATATAACAAAAGCTGGAACTCATGGCCCTAACAAGTATGAATACAAAGCTAAATCTTTATATCTTTATAATTATAATAGAAGAGCGCTTACGGATGTAATTGGCGACGCGAACGAAAGCAAGTGTCTTGGTTGGTCATTTAAAGATATTTACATCAACGGAACTAAACAGAACCTTTGATGAAACCAGTCGATAATATGCTAGTGCAACACTATTTCGAATGCCTGCATGTGGTGGTTATTGAAGAGCGCCGGAAATCTCAGAACAAAGAGTTCTATTATACACAACAATTTAGGAGAGAAAAAAGGTAGAAATAAAAGTAGTTGTTCCTTGACTCAAGCTAATAAAATATCTAGGCATTGCTCTACCTCTCTTTCAGGTGAAAACTCAGGTTATAGATTTTCTTGCCTAAGAATACCAGATAAGAGCCTACAAGAACCAACCAGGCCGCTGTAAAGTTTTTGAAGTTTAATTCTTCCGAGTTGACGATTGACGATTCAACAAAGAGAACAGATTCTGCGACAAGGTAGCCAAGGCTTTGCAGTTGTGAAGACTTGGCTCATACCAAACAAAGCTGACTAAGAGATAGGCATCTATCTCTCAAGCAAATACTTACAGTTGAAAAATGTCTGAACATACTGAACAAATATTACATGTACGGTAATCCAATCTGAAAGGTCGAAGTGACGTAAGGTAGGTACATCGTACCAATAGATCTCCCAACAATCTGCAATCTACAATATGAGTGCCATTCTTGTAAACAAAACAGTGGAGGTACGTGTAGGCAATTGAGAAAAATTACCCAGGAGCTTAACAAGACCTTTTCAATTTTATTCTTAACAAGTTATTAAGATTCTTACAAAAAAACACTTGTAGATAACAGTCAGAGATGTAAGGCCGAAAGACAGTAGAAAAATCTTGGAGAGCGGATCATTTAGCTATCATTAGCCTCTGTACATGGTTGGTAGAGTGTGGCCTCGTAGATAAAAAGTAAAGAAATGCTAATTTTGACGATGTTAAAAAAAGGAAAATTTCTGCTTTCAATCAGTGTTTTCCAACCTAGAGTGTACAGTAACTTCAGTAGTCAAGTCAAATCAGACTCTATAGTCAATGGATATACTGACCGAGAGAGTGCATTCAGTTGAGTCAGGGCAAAAAAGTTTAATTCTGTTTTCAATAGAAACCTACTTGTTCTAAACACAGTGGCATAAAGTAAAACAATGCACAAGTAAAAGTTTCAACTTTCTAGTCGATTTGGCCCGAAGTCTAAATTCGGATGGTAGCTTTATAAGTAAACCAACTAAGCTTTGTGTATCTTCATCAGATTAAAAGTCGTTAGTAGAATAAAGCTGGAAAAGGAAAATCGTTAAATCAGATAAGTCTTCTAGGGTTAATAGCTTTGCAGTGGGCGTTATTGACTTAGCTTCCAGGAAGAAACAAAAGGTTATCCTTGAATAAACTAAAAAATTTCGACAGCCACACCAGTAAACCGATGTGAGATTTTCATGGTTAACTGATTTCACTTTATCGGTGGAACTGTTTCTGATTAGTTCTAATTTTACAATTGTTTTCCATTTTGGTTCTTCTTTGTAGAGATACTAATTTCATCAATAAGAACAAATTTGAAGATTTAGTGCGTTTTATTGAGTCAAGAAACCAAAGTGCAATGTCTAATAAATGAATCAGAAACAAAAATACTTATTTGAGAATGCTAACAAAAGAAAGCTTTGCTGGTGTTGCATTATGCACAAGTAGCTCGTTGATGGTTCACTTAATTGTCAAGTACTTACGATAAAGATAGGACTGAAAATTTTTATGACTTGTTAAAACTTGGTGGTACCCCAAGAAACAGAAGCAATGTCTTATGATAATGACAGCATCATTAACCAAAAATTTTCTTTTTTTATTACAGTAATTTTGATGATTGTATAACTTTGAGTTATTTTGTTAACTTTTAATCAGTTAATACTAAGGCAAATTTTTTGAAGCTGCAACAAGTAGTTTAGAGCTAGTCGTTCTAAAATACATTACATCTGCAATTAAAAGGTAATAAACTTGAAGGCTACATACGCATATGAAAAGCTAGGAGTGAATATAATTGTGATTCCTTGCTGTTTAATCTACACAATAATGTGAACATAATTTGCAGCACCTTAGAGGAAATGACTCAAACTATTGCAAATTATTGTAATTTGTAATGTTATATTAATTACTGAAGTAATTTTCTTGTCTGTTATACTACACATGCATCTACTATCATCTAATAACATGATGAATGCCGTAAACAACAGAAATTTATAATAATTTAACCAGTAGTAATGATAATAATCACTTAAAAGTTTATCTTAATATCTTAAAAAATATCTATAATTAACAGTAACTTTAATATTTAACAGCTCAAGGCTAACAAAATTAATTGTTGTCATTACTATTTATCTTTTTGTTAGGTGTGATTTGCAGATTTCATTAAAAAATTTATTGTTGATAAATTTATAATGAATTTGAACAATAATAAAATTTTACTTCATAAATAAATTTATTATCCAATTTCTTTTATCATCAATACACATGCTACAGAAATTCATTAAACCCACACAGAGAGAACCACATACCATATTGCGACCCCTGCGGATATTCTTCTCAAAAAAGACATCTCAACAATTAACTCACAATTTCATTTATTGAAATTTAATTAAGTAAAAATTCTTTTGAACGCATAAAAAAGTTACCGCTTATTTAAACTTGACTTCATTGTTGTTGTAGGTGTCCCTTTACGATTATAATACGTGTGCATTGTTGGCACTGCAATAATCCTGTTGGAACTCTCCGCGAGTTTCCCGGAAGGCATTGTTCATAAAACGTTGTTACTACGTGAAGACTTTATATGGACGAGTGCTAACCATGCTCCTCCTACTATTGTGTGAAATGCCATTAAAAATTTCACATCGCACTTGCTCTTTGTTAGATGATGGCATTTAAAGTGGGGGCACCCCACTTGGGACTTGAGCCGCTGTCCACGCGATCCACGGCACGAGTGAGCTTCTTTGATTCACAATTCGCATTAGGATATTTATGTTGAAGGGGAACTGCAGTTACCTTGTATCAGCTATTTAGTAGGAAAAGGGTAAATTAATCGTGTACAAATTTAAATAATCTAGTGGATAAGGATAAAGGGGTGGATAAAAAATGTTCATTTATTTACAAACTTTGCGAAATAGGTATTTACGATGCATTTGTTGAAAGAGACAAATATGAAGTGTTCTTTTTAATATAGGTCTTTTCCAGAAATGTATAAAAATGCATGACATTATTTAGGTAGAAGAATAACATAAAATATCAGTGGACCGCACTACGAATTATTGATTCATGTTTGTTATTCAATGATACTGTTTTATTAGTAAATCTGAAGTTTAACTTGCAGTATTTTCATTTTAGTTTCTCACACTTATTATTGTAGAAGAAAAAAATTAAAATTCGAAACTAATATACAGGGTGATTTTAAAAAATGTGGCAACAATTCATCTTGTCATTTTCGTACATCTTCTACTTTTAGACTTTTTTATGTATAGATAGCTCTTCTCATTTCTTGTTTTCAGAATTCCACAAGGGACACGTATTATATTTGATTTCGATATAATATGTATCTGCGTTTTGCCGTTTTACTAATAAACGCCCATTGCATTTTACAGTTTATAAGGTATTCATATCGTATAATTCTTTAATATGTTTCATACTTTATTCCATGCTTTTTCCAGAGAAATAATTTATAGCCATCCAGTAATCCATGCCAATGACCTACATCATCTTAGCTCGTCGTGGTGATAAGAAAGAAATGATCTATTCCACTACTAAATACAGGCAGCTATTTTGCCATAGCTCATTACGAGCATTGAATCAAACTGTTCATACAACAGCAACCCATACCGTAATAGTAAAAAGGAAGTAGTTTCCATTGTAGTTATGGAATGGAATGGTCACAATCTACATGACAACACTTTCAAAATTATAAATACAGTTGGTTAGAATTTTGCTTTTAAAAAAGTAAACTTTATAAAAAATGAAGATCAGGCTGCTACTTTGATTTGTGTCTGTTCAGTAGAAATCGAGCTTTGATACCCTTATTTATGAAGAAGAACCTTATAATTAAATAAATGAATTGTTTGATGAGGAGAATGCTTTGCAGACATACAGTTTTAATCTCCATTGATCACTTATCTCATTGATTCTCAATCCCATTTACAAACCAGCAGAGATGTATGCTTGCGGCAGCAAAAAATGTAACACTTGTGTTTACTAAAGTAAACATGAGTTTCATGATTTAAATTCTAAGAATACCTCAGTGTTGATTTTCATGATTTGAAATGCTAGTGTCAATATTTTAATTTTAATGCACTCCTCATACAGGTTCGCGTAAAAACAGTTTAATTAATTTTTTTCTTGTTTGTATTTTAACTAAAAATATTAAATAAATTTCCCCCTTAAATAAGTACTGTTAATAACATAAAACTGGTTTTAAGATATTGATTATAATGGGAAATAAAATTCCATAAGAGGTCTAGAAAGTTCGACGCAAAACATGCAGATCCTTAAGAATCTCAGGACCGAAATTTTCTCTAGAATCACTTTTTAGACGTGACTGCAACTAGCGAAATAAGATCTATTTATTCTACAGAGAAATTAAATGATTCTAAAAAAGAAAAGAAACATAATAAGCCAATTTTGAATAACATAAAGCTGGATTATTTCAAAATGCTTTTGCAATGAACAGAGTAGTTAAAGAGAAACTGATCGATCTATACCGTTTTAAGATATTAGATAAAATTAAAAGCCTCAAAAGCCTGCTTAAATTAAAAATCACAAATGTTATTATTTATTGAAACAAGAAAGAAACTGTGCTTTTAAGAAAATAGTTCTGAATGGTTGTAGGATATATTCTTCGAATCTTTCAATTTTTTGGGATAAACTTTAGAAGTATTACTGTCAATTGACATGGCTCTATTCTTCATCTAGATGTTCTATGAAATCATCTTACTTTGCAATTTCAGACAAAATGACTGCGTTCAATCCATAGCATCACAAAATACTCCTAAGTCATTAACCTACTTCAAAGTGTTATATTTTTCTCTCTATTGGTTTTAGACACAGAAGCTTCTGAAAGGAAACGAAGAGTTTTCTACTTGTTGACAACAACTAAAAATGCAGAAGAAGAGGCTAAGGTAGTAATATAAAACCAAAGATGAAGGAAAAGCGAAGAAATTGATGCAAACTGAAAACAAAACTTATTCGTATTCCCTCTTTGATATAATACACAATTTCGACATATGTTTGACAAACAATATCATTAGTGTCACAGGAAACACGGAACACGTGTGTTTCTTCTTTTCACTCTTGCATTTATTCGAAGTCAAGTTATCATTGTTCTAGACTGGCTAGTTCTAGTTGACAGCTATTAGTCAGTGTACAAAAATTATAACTGTCCTGCAAGCAAGTGGAGGAGTAAAGTAAATGGGGGAAACCTGACCTTGTGTATTGTGAAATAAAGGATTAAGGAAGCTAATAGTGGACAGTAACCAGACATATGGAAACGTTAATTAGATCGCAATAAATCTAAAAGGATTTTCCTTTAATCAAAATTTATATTTTCCTACTGTGATATACCAAAAACGTTCTGTCTTTCTTTATTTTTCCTTGGGGCATTGTAGTAAACGGTTTGCAAACATAAGCTGTCTTGTCTTGATTCCGTCCATTTACTTCACTGGAGATTATCGATCACCCCGAACTATTTCATCTTGCATAATTTGAATATCCTTGACAGCCTACATTTCGATTTCAGGTTCTTCAAATGATTGAAATATTTGTACTGTGGTGGTCCCAAGGTTTATTTTCTATTTCATCTACTAAGTTCAGACCACCATTCATTAAAACAGCATGCAAAAAGTTTAAAGTTTGAGCGAGTCTGACTTTTATTGATTTTCTTACAATCATGTGCTTTCATAATATCTCCTTCTGACTTCGTTTCGTTATAATAATTCGTTCATTATTCTCTACTGTGAAGAGTGCATATATTTGGCAAAATATTTGAAAAACACGTGGACATTCTTACACGATCACTTGCATTGAGGTGATATTTGAATGAGACTAGAGTCACTAGACCAATCGCATTGCTTCAAGAGAGCTATTCACTAAATATTAAGCCAATTTGACATATCGAGAATGTGGATTAGGTACCATGAGACAGGATCTGTGCTTAGAAGATAATCTTGTGAACGACAGCGTATTATTAGACCATGCAAAGATCGTTTTTTAACTTCGAAGTTGAACTAGTGCTGCTCGTGACTTGGCAAATTAACTTGTAGTGGCAACAGCTCTAACAGAATCTCCGGCCAGTCTGCTCGTTATTTTCATCTTGGGTCTCGGAAAACAGTAAACGTTGTAAAAGTAACACCTAACCAAAGGGAGTCCTGAATAAATTTTGCTGCGATGTGCAGAAACCAGAACGTAAACAATTGGGTAAACGTTATGTTCTCAGAAGGATCAACATTTAGTCACAGCGATGTCCGAAGATGAGTCTGGAGAAGGCGTGGGGAACCATATCTACCGGAGTGTTTCGGTGGTGAATTCGGTATGGTTTAGGTAGGGATTACTTTAAATGTTCGTACTGAATTGCCAATCATAAAAAATAGAATTGTACATACTGTAGGCTATTAAACGGCATTCTTGGTCTTTATGTAGTAACATTCTTTGCGGACACAGAAGAGAATATCGTTCTTCAGCATATGCGCATATCTTGGATAGTCCCCAAGAACCTATTTCCAAGCAATGACCAGCTGATGATCCTAACTTTAACCCCATTGACCACCTCTGGGTTGTACTTGAGAGAAAGCTAGGTAGACGTCAGCCAATAAATAATCAATAACAGTTAGCTGAAGTGTTACTGAGAGAATGGCATGTAAGATACAATTGAAATTTATAGATCTGGTTAAATGTATGTCAGCACGCCGTGAAGAGACTTTTAGAGCACATAGACATTTATTAATTCTTTAAATAACGTAACAGAAAAATCTACAGATTCACCGCTTTATGCACTTTTCAATTTGGGTATTGTTATTACTACAGTTATTCAATGAATATTGTGATGTAGCACATAAATCATGTGAATTATTGCTAGACTCGACAACTAAAAGATCAAACTTACCTGAGCCCTTATTCGTTGTAGCAAAAAAAAACGTTACTCGCATTTTCCCACTTTTTCGCTTCCTAATAATGCAGAATTTTCTAAATCTAAATTTATCGCTCGATGCTAAGAATTCTTGTTTTTTCAAAATTTCAAAAATAGTTTGTGGTAAAGACGAAATTCTTCATGTGACTGCAAACTGTAAAGTGCTAATTATTTCACATATTTTCACAGCTCAAGAATTCATAAAAAGTGAAGCTTCGAGGGGAACAACCAAAAACGGTACAGTCGTAGACACATGTTTAGGTACACTTAGAATGACCACTCGAATAAGAGATTCATCATATTACCTCACTGAGGTAAAGACTAAAGAAATACGCCCCGTGACTCATACTTCATTACTGATGTCACATAGCAAATTCTTTTTTGCCTTGCAATAATTCTGTTGTAAAATAAACACTGATGGGTGTGTTTTGAAGTCTCAGCGCTTTTATCATATTTGCTGTTTTTCATTTGGACTTCTGTTTCGAATCTGTCCAGGTTTTTTGCCAATATAGATTATAATCTTTACTACGGTATGCACTTTCTTGGTTCGAATTTCCG
This sequence comes from Ignelater luminosus, assembly GCA_011009095.1. NCBI lineage: Eukaryota > Metazoa > Arthropoda > Insecta > Coleoptera > Elateridae > Ignelater > Ignelater luminosus. Next base: position 123,887 of record VTPC01000451.1, on the reverse strand, counting down.
AATAGTAATTTTACTTTTCAAAACAGATGTATTCAGATCCATTAAGATGGTTTTGATTTTAAACATTTGCTCATATTTTGGCATCAGTACATCTGCACTGATTCTTGTCTTTGCAGGATAGTTTATTACATCTTTAGATAATCGGGAATGCTTGATTATGAGTCGGAGTTTTTTTATTTTTGTTGTATCACAAGAATTCTTATAAGGTGTCTCAGAGTTTGTCATTGAGTGAATTATTTTGAATTTTAAAATCGGGAATATAAAATTAACTAGAGAATTTTTTAAAGTCTTCACTTATAATTAGTAAATTGTGGGAGTCCAATGTGAGTTGGGCGCAGAAAATAGATTTTCCGTTTCTGTTTTTACAGTTCTAATGAGAAAAACTGTGAGTTGATCAAATAAATATAAATCAACTATTGACAATCAGTAACTATTTCTGACATTTTATTGAACATGTAATACCTACCTACTTTTGTTTGAATTCTGAAAGAATGCGCTATTATTAAAGTGTTATTAAAATATAATAAATCTTTATAACAATTTGAAGGCATTTGTTATACTAATAGTAATAGTTGATGATAATCTAAGGTAATTAATTTAACATCTTTGATGGGTATTAACTTCTCCAACTTTCAGTGAAATAATATACATACAATAAGTAAAAAAGCGAATTTCTAAACGTTAATCTATTGATAACCAGGGAAGCGTTGAAAGAAGAAAGTCTTTTATAACAATTAATAAAAAAACAAATAATAAATTTATAACATATCTAAAATACGAAAGCAGCAAATTGAATATGATTGATGACTTACATTTATCATAATGTGAAGAAAAAGTATGTTGAGTTTTAACCTCTTTAACTTAAAATATTTCAAACATATCGTTTGTATCGTAAACATTGTTCGTTAATAAATCTGGTAAAATATTATTGGAACACATACTGATAATCACATTAGATTCTCCACAATAATCTAAAGATTTTATCGTCTTTGTTGACCTCAATCAAAAAGAATAAAATTTTATTCCTTGTCAATACGGAACGTTTTCCGCTCTTGAGCTTCCAAGGCTTCATTGTAGTATTGTATACACTATAGTAGCTCTAGTTTTTTTATGTCTACATCTTTATAAAATTTCTTTAATTTTAGTTTTTTGCTATTAATCGTTTGTAAGTACAGTTCTTTGTCATCGCTAAAAACAAACTACCTAGAAATAAAAAAAACTGCAATTTGCTTCCACGAAATTTAAAGATCGAAGATATTTCAATACATTTACTACGTTTAAAAGTCATTTTTCTCTGTTTTTGTCAAATTAAGTTTTATAATTCACATATTACGCATCTTAAGGTACCTTTTATCTCACTTAATAGCGCGCAATTTTGATTTACCTCTTGCATAATATTGGCAACACTTCTGTCAACTTACTCAATTACCTTGTTATTAAACATCAAAATAAAGATAACGAGAAGAGTTTTAAAGCTTTAAACATGCAATCAAAATAGAAAATCAAAAGAATAATAACACATATTTACTTAGTAAAATATTTTGGGCGACCTCTTTTATCACCTACAATTATCTAATGTGCTTTTAAGTATAAGCACAGACAGTTACTTGAAGACTATTTCATTTCTCTATCTGAATTTCTCTCGTCTTGAAAATGCTTGTCATAAAAATTTCTAAATAGTAGTTGACGGTACAAAATGTTTCTGGTAGAATGTGTGTTTAATAGTCTTATAGTTAGTTAAAAATTCTCACGCATGCCAAAATTATATAGAACTCTTTAGGCGTTGAGATTGATAAAGCGGAAATAAATAATAACGTCGAACACATATACATAATATGAATGCATTGTTTTAACATCAAAATGACTGCGCGTATGAGAATAACTAGCTTATACAATTAGAAAAAAATTGTGGTAATTATAAAATCTTAAAATTTAACCTTAAAACATTTTCAAGGTCTTATCGTTATTTTCGTGTAGTGAGACGAATCTTAAAGTTAAATCTAATGTTGTTGTCATTTCGAATTATAATATACAAAAGGATTACAAAGATAGATACAGAATTTAAAATAGATAAAAATTCTTAGAATTACAAATTATTACAAACTATAGTTAGTTTTCACACTATTATAGTATTTAAGTAAAAACGAATACAGAAGGCAAATTTATACAGTGAGTAACTCGAGCTGTAATTAGCTCTTATTAGCATGTATAAATAAATCAAGACATAAGCATTAAGAGTTTAGCACCATATAAACGTATTATGGTAACTTTCATAGTTACACAGATACATACTACGCGTAAATGAAAACTTCACTTTTCATTTCTGTTTTACCAGAACATCTGCTTACACTTCCGTCAATTAAGATCATCACGAACATTCTTAGAAGATTTTGCTCTAAGTTAGGTGTAGAACTGATTTACCGATTTCTTGATATCAATATACAATTGATCTTAACTGTAAAAATCTTTAGTTGCAATTTGCTATTTGATCAAATAAAGTCGATTGCCTCTTTAGAATGAATCTATTATACAGAGTCAAAATAAAGTATAGACGCTTTTCAAAGATTTTTAAACAAATGTGTTCTTAGAAATAGGGTCTCAAAAGAAATTTACACTGGCCCAAAAAACATTGTTGATGCTTTTGCTTATACTTTCTCAGGCTACTTCCTTTCCAAACAACCGCATAATCATCGTAATGTTTTCTTCAGTAGGACAGTAGTAACAGAATTACTTGGATTGTCGGCTTCGCTACCTAGTAAAACATCGTTTGGTAATGATTTAACCCTATCTTTATAAATAGTTCAAAATTGCAGTTTTGTGTTTACTCTGCTTCTAGCCAACATAATTAGTTTAACTTTGAAACACTCAACCTTACTGGATAAATAAAAAGAAAGTAACATAGCTTCAGTGTTGAAAAATAATGGTCTGTCTTTATGCCCAAATGCAATATCTCAACTTTAATGCAGTTTCTCTGATCATCTATAGGAATTTTAGTTGTACGTTCTGGATTTTCTGTTTATATCTCCAATTGCTGTAATTTTACCTGAACAGATCAAATTGTCTTCTATAATGATTTTTGTTGTTTTGCAATCGGAAGCTTCGTAGAGTTCAAATCTGGGTCTGTGTTATTTCTTCTATTTTCAGATGGTCTGTTCAGATTTAATGCTATAGAGATTTAATTAATAAGCTTGTAACATAGTGCAGGTACTTAAACTTGATAGTAACATATCTCCGAAAGTTTCGAATTATCATATCAACGGTACTGGGCTTCAAAGTGTTACTGAAATCAAGGAATTGGGCGTTTGGTTTGGTTCAAAACTGTTTTTTTTTCTATACATGTTGAAGATGTTTCAAGATCCAATACTTTAATAACACTTTATCCGTTACTTTATTACACTATTGATTAATGAAGAAAATGAAAAAGAGATTCAAACTCTTCTTTCTTTGTGACGTAAACATTTTAATAGAACATTAACTACGTTGTATGTCAGCTACTTGATAGATCCTAAACCTGGTTGTTGTGTATTATCTTATAAGTAGCACAATCAAAATGGTCTGAGCTGTTCACAGCAAAGCGCTTCAACTACAGGAAGATATTTCCGGGCTAAGAGAGTCTGTTTACTGTCTTTCCGAGAGTGGTCGAGAAAACCAAAGCAAAATATTATGAACCATAGCTGAAAACATATTCGAACCATAACAGGGCTCTACTGCTACTCAAGAGAATTATTTGTTAAAAAACAGATTCATCTTGTAGGCTCTGTAGCACGAAGTAAAAATCGCCCCAGCGATAAGTAAACTTCTTGGAATTTTAGTTTTCGAAACAGAAGATATTGCTATCATCTCTTTCGACCCGCTTGTACTTCATTGTAAGTACAAAACTACCAAGGGTATGAACGCATAGAATGTATGGGTGCAATAGGTTAATTCTGATTTTAGTATCACAGCCTGCTAAGAGAAAAACAGAACGTCGTATTCTCGAATTTGAGGTTTGCGTAAACCTTTAAGGGTAAAATATCGGAAAAGCTCATTCCTGATTCAATTAGCTTATCGTTAAACCTTACAAACAAGGTAGATCTGTATGCAGTATTGAAAAGATATTTGCATGTTAAGTAATTTTTGTGAAGATGTGGTTATGATTACAGTGAATGAATAATCTGAAAAGCAATCTGACAAGAATCGAGACATTGGATTTTCATTGGATTATCATTGGACTAATTGTACGTGTAAGTTCAATGTGATTAGTAAGTAAAAAGATAAACCTTTCTAATGATTTCCAAAATCTTTTTGCAAAATTTATGAAATTTGTTGCACTTAGATCAAATCAAGTAAACAGAGACAGAAACTTGATTTATAATTCGCTGGCAGATAACTAAACTTTCTAGGATCTATAATTTTCCTTACAAGAATGTAGTGGTAAAGTATAACCAAAAAGATATTTAATAAAATTTCAATTTATTCTTTATCTACATTCCATTTGTCGCATTTATAAGGCGTGTCTTTTAGACATTCTGATTGACCTCTCTATACTTAACTATGTATATATTCCAGGATTTTTTCTTCTGGAAATTATTTAGTTTGCGGTAATTTTCTCTAATGTCTTTCAGCACACAAGTTTGTATATTGTATATGATTTAGGCAAACTTCCTATATCTACCTTATAATATTATTTTGTAAATTTAAAAAAATTGAATTTGAATTTAATTTTTAAGTTTGATTGCACGTTGCGCATTCCTCAACTTTATTAATCTCCGTGGTTAGAATCCAGCGATGTAACTTTTTTAGCAGATCGATCTTATTCTTTCCCGAAAGGAACTTGAAGATCATTAACAAATTCATAAACTTATTAGTAGCAGAGCTTTTCAAAACAAAAGGTATTCTGATAATGAAAACAGTAGACTGTTTCAAAAAAAAGTTGTTTAATTTCAAGAATTTCTTTTGAAAAATTTTTCTTTCACGAACCCTTTCAATCGATGACGGTACTTGTGTCGAGGAGCAATGTTTACGATGACGCTATGCCAATAAAAAGCTCCTGATTGGTTTATATGTGGACAATTGTCACGTGCCAACCAATCTGAGATTTTTTAATTGACATTGCATCATCATGACT
>VTPC01000451.1:57911-110828 GCA_011009095.1 Ignelater luminosus | reverse complement strand
GCAACGGTTTTTATCATCAAAAATGATTTCTGGCCTCCTCCTTCAAGGTCGACTATAAATTAGTAAATGTTCCAACATGCTGATTTTGGAGTAAGTACAGTGCAGCCCATTTAAATAGCATAATAGAAATAAAAACGATAATAACAATTTTAGAAAAATCGCTAGGACATGTGTAGTGATTTGAATTACCTTTCACCTTTTACACCGATATTCGTGATGTTCATGTCGTATTAGAAAAAGCATCATCGTCATCGACATTTTTGTTTCTTTAAATGGCAACGTAGTATTTTTCTCATAATTTCTAATAGCCCTAAAAGTTCTTATTTTTTAGTAACATAAAATTTGTCATAGGTTACATGACAAAAAATACATGTTAACATTAAAGTCATTTAGGTACTAAATAGCCTTTCACGATAATACGTAAGTCTCATAGGTCCATGGAATAACCTCATTTCGCACAGACCGGTTGCAGTCTCCCTTTGACCTACAGGAGCAATTTAGTTAATATTTTTGAAGCATTGTCACTGCGTGTGGGATTAAAAGACCCCACGATGCACAACCCGCCTCAAGCGGCAAAACCTAAATCAAGCAATCTAACAGGGAATTTCCTATAAACAAAAACAATAACATCAACTAAGTTGACTAAGTTTGCTAAAAGATACTTAAATTTATTTTTCCTGAATTACGTAAACGTTACTAACTAGTACTCACGGGCAACTTTTCATGCTAAACTTTGGTTCCAAATTTTCATGTTTGTACTTAGCTTGCTAGAACTGTTAACATGAAATTAGGTGTTACCAAGTTTCATCAAACACAGAGTGTGTTCAGAAATGAGTTGCAATGAACATTCCACCGTATTTACCCTAACGACTTCAATCACTATACTACTATATGAAGACCTTAGCCATTCCAACATTTGCTAAAGTAACTCCTACAAAGTGGGTTTGGCAACGGACTACCTGAACGAGATAAGTCGTTCGAAGAGTAACTGTTGCAAAGTAACACGTCATTCTCCTGATTTATTATAACTCAAATCTTCTAAATTTTGATAAAGCAGAAGATAATTACATTTTTTACGCCCTTATCACGTCCTAAGGGCTGTAATGAATTATTACGTCATTGTTACAAACGAAAATGAATTAGTTTACGGGCGACAAAATGTACGTTCCATGGGAGTAAGTAATATTACAGTCTCGACTATAACAAATTACTCTTCTCTCTTGGTACGTAAATTACTATTACTTCATTTTTGAAGTGTAATGTAAAAGATAGTTTATATAGGGTGTACAGGATAAAATGGAGTACATGGGGATATTGGAAACAGCAATAGATACAAGATCGTTCAACTGCGGAAAAAGTTACGCGTTTACGTGCTCATTAACAATGTAGATTTATATTCTCAAAAATTAATCCCGTTACTGAGATACAGGATGAAACGAAAAATGTGGGTTTTCTAAAAACCTCCATATTTTGTTTATTGTAAGAGATACATTCGCCAAATTGTTAGGGGAGGGGACTTTAAAGATGACCTTGAAAACATGCTGGGCCTACTAAGTTGTACGCAATCGCATCGAGCTTTTTTTTATGGGCGCCATATTGGATCATTACATTTTTGAAAACATCATGAAAAGAGCTTTTCAAGCAAGTACAACATCCGTATGTTTGGTAAAAAAAATGATCACAAATAGCGACATTGCAATTTGATCGAAGTAGGCGTCGAGTTAGAGGATTGCTCAAACAATAGCATGTTAGTTTGTTAATAAGACGGCATTCAGTTGTTGAGCATAGTAGGCCTAGAATGTTTTCAAGGTTATTTTTGAAGTCCTCATTATCCATTAGGGGCTGTCTTTAAATTACGTAACGCTCCAAGGGGGGGATTCAGATTTGCGTTACGCAGCGTTACCAAGGAGGGGGTGGGGGTCAAGAGTAGCGTTACATAACGATAAAATGTTATTGATGAAATATTATTTAAACTCATATTTACTTGTCTGAACTCAAACAGTCTGTGTGTAGACCACAATGGTTGCACGCGCGCCACTTCGATGCATTCCTTTCTAATAAAATCTTTTTCAATAGAAAATTAGAACATTTTTATATTAAATGTAGTGGGGGGGCTTAGAGTATTGCATTACGTAATATTCAAGGGGGGTTCAAATTTTGCGTTACGTAATTTAAGGACGGCCCCTTACCCCTGCCCTAATAATTTGGTGAATGTATCTCTTACAATAAATAAAATATGGAGGTTTTTACAAAAGGCACATTTTTTTTATCTCGGTAACGGGATTAATTTTTTAGAATGTAAATTCGGATTGTTAATAAGCACGTAAATGCATAACTTCTTCCCCATTTGAACGATCTTGTATCTATTACCGTTTCCAATATTCTCATATAGCCCATTTTATCACGGTCGCCCTGTATATAAGTACCCAAGCTTAATTACAGGGGGCAAGTAAAACAATTGAATATCTTTATATGTTTCTTTCTTAGGTTAAATTTTATGAAATCTTATCCAGTTTTATGTTTTTATTTTTACAATTCATCTAATTTGCATCTTATTAATTTTTAATTTTTCTAAGAAGAAGTTTCAGTTTTATTGACGGTATTAAAAACAAACATTTTAAATGTATAACAGCAGCTACCGCTATTTCAGTTGTTTACGCCAAGGACTACAAACCAAAAGATAACGAGTTCGAATCGTGGCATATCTATTTAAATACTAAAGTACATACGTAGCAGAGGTAAGTTGTCGCACAGTCTACTGAAGATCGTAGTGGCCTACAACGAGATGTCATAATAGAGCGGCTTTAAATATTTGCTGGAAAGCCCTAAAATAGTCGTCAAACTGTCTAGGCATTTGAATTAAGGATATCTCGCCATTTTCTTATTAAAATAATTTTTAATATTAGAAATGCTGGCCTTTTTTACAAAACACTTGCAACGTAAGTAAATTATACACAGTCAGTAATAATTAAACCCAAGACTAAATACCCTTAAAGGTTTTTAAGAAAAAGTAAAACAATTAATTTTGCTTTTTGAAGTTTAGCAGCGTTGCATATGACCACCAGCCGATGAAGATTCCTTGATGAACTCTAATTTTGCTTAGAAAACCTAAAACCATATTTGAATGCCTGCATGAAAAGCTAAGTACCCGTCCTTTCGACTTTTTCTTGAGAAGAGCACTACTTAGTAACTTTTGTACTTATTTCTGAGTTATGAACCAGCCAAAACAAAATAAGTAATCACAATACTTGCTGCCGATAAAAAAAGTGCATTTGCCAATAATTCGACATGCATACGCTAAGTTGTCAGTAGATTTGGGTTTGAGTGAAATGTAAAGAAGTTTAGAAAATATGAGAATCTATCAACGTCACTTTATAAAACCAAAGACATTCCGATTAACGGTACTGAGAAGCAGGGCCAGCATTACCATGAAAGGAAGCTGTCAAAAATTCTACCATAGCGTTAAACCTTTAAATGTTTTTCCGCCTTTTAACGTCTTCGTCAAGATCAACATTGACGTCACGCTTTTTACTGTGAATCTTACTTTTTCTAAGTTAAACAATAAGAAAACTCTTGCTCGAAATTTACCTATTTGGTTAATAATTAGGCAAAAGCAAAACGTATAAGAGGAATCTAAGAGATCAATTTGAGATCTTGAACATCAAAACGAGAGATTTTGCTGATATAAGGCATGAGTTAGTAAGAACTGACAACTCAGGATTTTTACAAATCATGAGAATTTGGTTCTGTAGAAAAGAACACCAAATCTTCATTCTTTGGCAGTACCATGTTCTAGTTAAAGACTCTGCATAGTAATATCGTAATGAAAATAGTGGAAACTGTTAAGATGTCACTTTTACTCAAAGATTCCTTAACGGCTGTCATCCGTAGCAGTTGACACAGATATAAGCTTAGATTGTGCACCAATTACAATGATTTTGATGAAAGATCAAAATTTTGAAACTTCGATTTGTGATTTCTGAACTACTATAGACGATAAGTCAGTGACAACTATCGAAATCCTTTGGACGTGAAATACACACAGGAAACTACGAACTACATTCGTTTAAATGTTAAGGATAATTTGGTGATTTTTAATAGATCGTATTCAGGACAATGAGGCATATTCAAATTAATGGTCTAATGCTTGGTTATAGATGTTTGTTTTGTTCTAAACTGAAGTCTTTCCAGATAACAAAACATAGTTAGCTCGTTGGAAATCAAATCCTAGTATCATGTCTGACTTTCTCACGATTAGTTAGAGCATAACTTAATTTTGTTTTTGTTTATAAGAAACTTCAAAAAAAACAACGACTCTCAGCGATTAGTTTCTGAGTCTAGGAAAGTAAACCTGCTTTAACATAATTTCAACGGTAAAATTTGGGTTTTTTATCATCCTTGGAATGCTCGAAAACATAATCAAGAAAAATCCTACTATGGACAAACCGACATCTATGTTCTGAAATTCATCATTTTCAGTGACTCCATTGTTGATTTCCTAAAGGGGATGAACACGAGCACTTACAACAAGAAGTCTTGGTTACATCGATGGAATTTCCCATAGCTGTAACAAAATCGACTGGCCTTTGACTTAGGATACATGGAAGGCACCTTATTACGGTTTAAAAGCTTTTTAGGCTTTGATGATCACGTAAGTCAAATAAGGTTCTAAGTTACGTCTGTGACACTATAGTACGTCTTTTACATTGTTCTACCAAAATAAATGTCTTATTTTGCTTACTAATCTTTCTTTACTCTAGCAAAGAACTTCTTGTCAGGACCGGCTAAAGGACGTGCAAGTGAGGAAATATGCCACAGGAGGTGCCGCTCTGCTGTGATTAGGCGCCGATGCGTGACTAATAAGACAACTGAAGCTGACATTAAACACATGACCCCATTTATCACACGAAACCGTTTTGAGAAATTCTGCTATAGGCACCAAATAGTCTAGCACTGGCCCTGCTGGAAAGCTTACATTTGAGAAGAGCACTACTTAGTACAAACTTTGTTCTCCATTAAACGTCTGTATAGCATCAGCAGTCTTACGCCATCAGTTTTATTTTGTTAGCGTATCTTGATCACAGACTGTCCATGGGACACGAACGTTTTTAAGTTTCTGTAACTAAGATAGCACAATTGTTTAATTCATGGACCTTCCTATCTTAACAATGCCCGGGAATTTTTAAAGCTAATGTTACTATTTTCATAGGTGCATCTATATATGCACCGCTGATCGAAAAGCTTCCGCGCAACTGTATTTGACTGGATACTATTGCTTTGATTGTAGTTACTCTAAAAATATTTAATTAAATATTGATACGCATTTTTTCAAGCAGTATGGGCATCTAGAATATCTAATATTCAAATAAAGTTTTTGTGAACTGAAATCAAAGATCCTTTATCCTAATTACTTACTTCTCAGAATCTATTGTAAAATAGTTCTCTGCTATTTACTTGCTTACTTCTTGGTTTTATGAACATAATCTGCTGAGAATATTAGTGAGAAGATTAAACCCTACGCATGCGAGTTCTTATACAGTTCTAAAAAATCGTTAAATCTAAAAGAAGCTTTAATTTATCTCTTTATAAACCCAATTAAATCGTGTAAAAGATTACAATAAGAATGCAGTAAAAATAGTATCGTTTCAAGTTTAAATTAATTACCAATTAATTGGAAACGATATTACACATCTGAAAAAGTAAAGAACATGCCAAAATATACTTTTCTTATTTATAATGGTTTTGACCATATGCCAGAGTAGATATCTACACAAAAAATTTCTGCATAACGACACGTGCAGTCAATCCGCCAGATGGAATTATAAAGATAATTAATTCAATTCAAAAAATATATCTTCTGAAGATGATACATGTACGTTGATTCATCAATTATTTTGTTCATATATTTAATAGATGGAGAAAATAAACTTTTCTGAAATACAGTGATTACTTTTTCATCAAAGATTGGTTTACGTTTACTGTCTTTATTTAAATTAACTACTAAAATAAGGTAGAAATCTGTTTCTAATTTGTGTCACGTAATAAATTACCAAATCATCCAATAATGTCAACTTGAAATTTACGTGAATAAAAGATGTAATATATGCCGTACGAAACGTTAACTAGTAGAAACGATTTCAAAGTTGCTCCCTAGCATTAAACTGTCTAATCCCGTCCTCGAACATCCAGACACACACAATGGCACTGACATGTGGTCAAATTGGAGAATTAAGCCGTTTTAACCGACTGAGTTTTGATTAATTCGAACGTGATTGGAACAGCTACTAATTGCTGATGTTTGTTATCCTTTCGTCAACGGAACTCAAATGTCTGTATCCTTTTGTGCCAGTGACAACCTCCTATCCTTTTTAAATCCTTCTCTTTGCTTTGATGTGGTTATAATATCAAATATGCATGCACATTTACCTGATGTTTTCCTATATAACAAAAATTATAATGATTCATATCTATTATTTGATTACAGATAGTGGGGTTTTTCATCTTACGTGTACAGAAACCATGTGAACATAATTATTTAGATATTTACATTGTTATATAGAGATGCTTTACAACTTTACGAGTTGAAATTTGAAACTTTATAGCGACGTCCGCAAGTTTATTAACTTGTAATTTGGTTTTTATTGTATCCGGCACGAGTAGAGCGCTGCTTTTAGTTGTTTTGTACATTTTTGCAAATAAGACGTTCTTATAAATAGGATTAAGGCATCTGGGAATTTTCATGCTTTTTACTGATACAACTTTCAAATAATCTACGAAATATGTAGTCAGAATATACAATAATGCGGAAAATGTGTATTTGGTAGCAATAGATGGGCTGTTCCTAAACTCCTCTTCAAAGAGGAACATAATACATTTCAAGATAATGTGTACTGACTTTTTGGGGTTACATAATAATAAATAGCACCTTCCGTCTCAGTTTTTAATCTTGTGAAATATGTAACGCTAGACATTTACTAATTATTAAAAAGAGATGGTTTAAGGAATTTGAGATCGAAATTATGTAACTAGAACAGTTAATAGCATACATAGTAAGTAAATTAAATGAATGATTAATAAGCAAAATATAAATCTCAAGGGTCTTTGAACGATGATTGTTATTATAGTAGCAACTAGTAGAATTATACCAAGCAAGCTTTCATGTAGGAAGCAAGCTAATTTGTCCTGTAACATTCCAATCATAACTCCATAGACTTTTCTTCTGAGGGTGCAAATGTTGATGATATGTTCAGAATCTTTAAATGCCATTCGATAATCATTACTCAACAAGCTCGCCGTGGTTCGGTTTTGTTTTTATTACCTTTTAATGAAATAGTAGAGACCTTGGAGTAATTCCCATTTGGGCCTTTTCGCATTTTGGTTCAGAAAACATACCCCGCAGTCTACTGCACAAAATATCCAAAACGTCTTGTATAGTAAAAATCTTCCTTGATCACGGCCACCTCCCTCATCACCGAGTTTTGCATCTTAAATATCATAATATCCTGTAAGTTTCTGTACGTTTGGTACCAGCTTCCAATTTGTAATTCAATTACATATATACAATCAAAAACCTCTTCTACCATAATGGTGTAAGGTACATACAGTAAGTCACATTGTGTACAAGTCGGGTCCATTCCTTTTTATTCTTCGCCTTGTTTTTAGCTTCTAACCATGTCATTTTCTGTTTCTTCAAAACATTTTCTTGGTCTTCCTCGTCTTTTGCTTTTTGTACTTTCTCTTTCCATACTCTTTTAACTTGTCGCTTATCACTCATCCTGCACATATATCCAGCCCACTTTAACTGGTTTCTTTCTACTGCTTCGCTGATTGGTTCTACTTGTAATTCTTCTCTTACTATATTGTTTCTTATCCCGTCTCGTCTTGTTATTTCATGTACCCTTCTTAGGTATTTCATGTCTATGGAATTGAATTTACTTCTAGTCGTGTTTGATAGTATCCAGCTCTCACTTTCATAGATTAGAATCGGTCTAAAAGTTGTTTTGTATACCACCATTTCTGTTTTCTTGATTATTTCTTTTCCCGATGAACGCTTTATTTAAACTATGGTATAAAATCGTGCCACACTACTTAATCTTTCATTCTTTCCATCCCTTTCTAACGACACGCTTAGATATTTTAACATCTCCACTTGTTCTAATTTCTGGTTGTTTAATTTAATGTAATAAATTGTAATTCAATTAATCTAGTTTTATTCTGTCTCACTGGAAATTTTTCTTAATGGAAGCCAAAATCAAGTAGCTATATGATCATTTAACATTTTTGATCTGAAAGTAATAGAATGCATGATATCACATCAGGAAAGCAAGTTAGCAAAACTATTTCCAAAAAATTTTGACAATAAATTGAATTACTTAAATAACGTTTATCATTATGGTATATTGCAAATTCAGAATGGAATGAATGCTCAAATACCACAAATATCGATTTTGATTTTTGTACTAGCAAAATTCGCAAAACTCGAAAATGGGTTCTATGCCAATGATCCAGTAAGGCAACATGAATGTGAATATTTTAATGCTAATTTTTTGCTCTAAAAATACAATATTAGCATATGAAGAATTAAACTTTTCCGGGTAACTTTTTGCTAAGTTTCTCTACTAGATTTTCTCATATATTATATAAGCTTCAAATTAAAAGATTTATCTACGTACTTTGAGAACCAACATGTATTCAGATCAAAGACCAGTTACAACATTATTTATACCCGTTATTAGCTAATAAAACAGTCAGATTAATTCTTTTCCACATTCTGACAGGTATTTCTAAAAATAAATTATCGATTTAAATTTTACATACAATAAAGGCTACTTTAAAATTCTTAATTAGCCATATATAACTCTTTAAACGCGTCGAATTAATGCAACACCTAAAATCTATTTATAAATCATAGTGGTTTTTGTGTGCAGAACAGAGGAGAGTAAATTAACCGACAGTTTTGAATTCTCGTAATTAAAACAACCTGATGTAGGATTATTATGTTGTGACCACACGTACAAACAAGTAGCTAAACAATATATTTACAAGTAAAAGCTTTAGAATAAGCTCTCAATGGATTAATTTGACGATTGAATGACACAAAGCAGCGTTTTAAGACCCAGCTCCGCCCACGTGCGGTCCCTATAACAACCTGTTGATGATTAAACTTATCTCAAAGCTTCATTCAAACAGGTATTGCGGTGTTCTGCATGTTATGCTGTACCAAATCTGCATTTAAATGTTGTTCTTGAACTGCGTAAACAGTTGTGATTTTATCAATAATATAGCGTTTATAACACTCTCTTTAGCGATAAATATTCGTAATATTGTTCGGTGTAGAGCAGTAGTAACATTAGCATCGAATGTTAATTTCGAGTTTAACGATAACTGGAGCTGTATTGAGATAAAAAGGCAATTAAGCTTGCCCTAACTAACCTTATTAACATTTCGTAAATCTAAAGCATGTATTATACACCCTTAAATAGGAATTTAAAGTAAAATGCTTGATAATATGAAACTGGAAACATTTCCTTCGGGTTTTTAATGATATTTCTTTGTAAAAATTAGTCTTTTGACTTTTTAAATCATTTTTATTGTAGATACCAAATGTTCGTTCCTGAATTGGTGTAATTCAACTACGGAAGGGAAAGAAAGAAATCTAAGGAGGTGCTTGGTTTTAAGTACAATCAATATGATAGAATAGACATAAAAATTCATTGAGCAATTAAGTCATAATAGTTTTCCTTTATACAGGGTTTCCAGAATTTAAGTATCAGCTCATATCAAGATCTTCTAGAAAACATCCTGTTTGATATTTTGTAGGTTTTGATCCCTTATTCAATTCTGATTACTGAGATAGAATATTATAGGATGTTAATGCAGTAAACCGGAGCTTTCTCCCTTGCAGCCACTACTGAATAAAAAGCACGCAAGCTTTAAATGGGTCTTGAGCATCAGAATCCCTAGCTCCGACAGTGAACAGCCTGAATGAACATAATAACAATAAGAAAGTATTGATAACGTGCACTGTAGAAACATTCTGGGTATTCTTGTATATTTAATGCATGTAGGTAAATTATTTGATTGGTTTAAGGGTTTTAAGGTCTTTTTTATAATTAAAACAGTTTTTTTATCCTTCAAGCTTTCGTTTATTTGTTTACAAACCTCTTCAGAGATTAGTACATAGAAAATGCACATATAAGTTGTTTTAATGTTTTAATACATAATATCTGTTTTCTACCCGAAACAATTTAATATAAAAAAGTGTGTTAATAAAAATTTTGTTTTTTTTTATAAGAAAAAGACCTTAAAACCCGTAAACCAATCAAATAATATTCCTATAAGGTCGTGAATAATAATATTATATTAGTGTAGGTATTTGTGTTGACAACTCCTATATAGATTAAACGAGTATGAATATTTATAGTAGGTATGTTATATCTTCAACAAGTATTCAATTAAATTAGTAATTAATAATTATGTCGCATACAACGGAAACAATTTAACACGATATTTACTTGTAGTGTTTCAAATTATACTGTAATAAGTTTACGATATAATAGAGATAATTCTTCTTGGTAAGAGTAGTAACCCCTATCCGAATTGCAGTATATATTTTAAATTCTTATAAGAAATGCACCTGACGACTTCAATGCACGTTATTGTTTCAGGTATGTAAATAGTTGAAATTATATTTTCAATAAAGAGTAAAATGTTATAACATACTTAATTACGACATTTTTCATGCTTTATTCATTCTGTTAGAAAGTATGAAAAGGATTCTACTCTAAATTATTAATTAAAAAATATTACTATTTATGAATTATTAAATTTGCTTACTTGCTTATCGATACTGTTTTGTTCTAAAAGCTCGTCTTCAGTCAAGGCATTGCTCACGGCGCTGAACGAGGGTAGCAATGTACGGTCAATTTGAACAGTAGATTAGTTAGTTCAGATAAAGGATTGAAAAGATTGTTTTTAGAGAAAAAATATTATTGGTGCGATTTAGATAAGCGTTGTTTTCTCTTGAATTCTCATGATGACGTCTTTGTATTTATTCTGCATAGTTATTTACACCAATAATGTGTCTTACATAATTACACGAATACTTGTTTAGAATTTATTTAAAAAATTTCTTAATAACTATTATTAAGACCATCTCCTTTTCAGTTTTAGTATCTAATGGAATACTTTTTGTTATATTCTAATTAAGATGTTCTCAATTCTACATATATTTTTTAAAAACTTATGCGTAGTACGAACAATTACAATCTAATAATAGAAATTCTCTTAAAATGGAATAATTTCATTATATGTAACTGAATTAGATCCTTGAAATTTGATTAATGTGGTAGTGCAACAACAAAGTGATTTTTCATTCGTAAAAATACATAAACAGGATGTATCTTCTTAGTTACTATTTAACACAAATTATTTTAAATTAAAAATGAAAAAACTGGTACATTTCAGTATGCTTTATTAGCATAACTGACACGTACAGCTTTTAAAATGAAACACTAGATTAATTGAAACAGAAAGCTTTATACAGGGTGAGTTTTTTCCGAAGTTTAGTATGGGGATCTCGAAAACTAGCGGAGATAGAGAGACTTTTTCCTTTACACATTTTTTCTAAAGTCAATAAAACCAGAGCTATAGGCACTAAACAAAATAACAAAAAATTATTTTTTGCGTGATATCTAGTTAGCTATGCATTTTTTCCGAAAAACAAAAGGCTCGTTAAATTGAGCTGGTAAAACTGCAATTCTTTCCCCATTTAATCGTCTCTCTATCTCCGCTAGTTTCCGAGATCCCCATACTAAACATCGAAAAAAACTCACCCTGTATATACAACGTAGATTTGTGTCTTATTTTAATAGATTTCTGAAGATAACCTATATTTTAGTTAGCTAGTGTTTGTAAGCTTTTCCTTCTATATGATGAATGGCGTCTCTAACAAGAAGTTAAAAGGAAGAGGTGAATATGTATTGTCTTCAAATACAGTTGATGATGCAAAGTAAATGGGATCAATAATTTATCAGCCCAAATTCGAAAAATTTTATATTTGGAGGAAGATTTTATTTTTGTTACTCTTCCCTCACCCTCTCTCTAATATTAGAACTACGAGATCGTCTATCTGTTGTGTCTAGAAAAAAGATGTCAAGGTGGCTATCATCTACATACCAGTTTCTGTTAAATAATCATTTATTACAGTTACTTAAGTCTATTTTCGTTATATCCAGCCCGATACCATCTAAATGAGAAATAGGTACAAATACCAAACCTACAAAATCTTATCACTATTAAGTCTTGAACTTGAAATATGTGTTTCGAAATTTGCCAATTTTTTTGTAAAGGTTGCTACTTACTTAAGAAACGCTCCTGTAATTTTTCATAGTGAAATAAATTTCAGATCTCTGTTAATACAAATTTTGCGTGAAAAAAAGAGTGACTCAATTATTGGAATTTGATTGGATTTTGACGTGAAAGTCTAGTTTCCTTATATTGCTTAGGATTAGTTTTGTATATCATCTACATCATTTTGCATTTCTTATAAATTGCTAATTATGCTTTTATGTTTCTGGTCCCAATTGATTTCTCAGTATTGGATTTTGATGAGAATTGGTTTTTTACATATAAAGCTGTACAATAGCATTTCCAATAAGTAAACAAAACACTTTGTTCTAAGAGATGTTTGAAACGCTGAACACGATAGTGCGATTCATTTTTTTGCACTACACATCATGTTTAGTTTAGAACGTAATTTTTTTAATTATCTCAGGTGCTCCCTCCGATCTTGTTGATTGTTTGATGTTGTAGAGCATCAAAAAGTAAGACATATGTTTTTCTTATCTTTGGAAAAATAATTCTACGGGATAAAATCACTTTTTAAAGTTAGTTATCGATGTAATTAGACAAGTGCTTCCGCACGAAACTGCAAAACCACACCTTGAAATGCCTAATGGCCGTCATTTCTTTGAAAGCCTATTTACACTCGACTTAGTATATTATGCATTCCACGCTGGCACATCTCGGCAAGAATATTAACATCTTTGATTTGAGGTGACCCCATAAAATTCACGAATCCATTCTGCAATACCAGAGATGTTGGAACATTTCTCTTAAACTGTCATGCTTCTGTTCGCTATATACGGTTGTGCTCACATACCTTCATGAAGCTGTAGCTTCAATTCCACTAGAAATTTTTGTAGCATTTCTGCATAATTATCATTCATAATTGGCATTAGTCGGGTTTCTAATTTCATTTTTGGATAAACAAAGGCCTAGAATGTCTGCACGAAACTATACCGTACCAAACAGTGATTTATTGTGAGTGCAGTGGTTGTGCAAAAATACGAGAATTCTGTTCTGCTAAAAATCGTTGATTTTCGTTATTCATCTTTTCGTTTTGAAACTTTTTGCCATTTGTATGGAAAGAATGCAATCTTCTTTAAAATTCCAGTGGAACTATAACAGGATATTCGTAACTCTTATGTGAATGTCGTCGTCGTCGGGTGGAATATTGATTGGTGTATATCATATTCCTAACTTGAAAAATTTCAGGAAGAATCTTCATGACTCTAGTTCAGGATACAGCCTAGCGTTTTCTACTAGACCGTTTTTAAATTACCTCGCCCACGCTATAATTCTGTTAGAAGAAGCAGAAACATTACGATGAAATTCTCTGCAAAAATTTTGTTGAGTCTGAGTTATAGAGCCATTTCTTAAAATCAGATTTACAGTTGTTGTACGGTCAGCAATTGGCCAACAGTGCATGCTAAACAAAACTTCGGATTTTAAGAATGCAAAATGACACATCAATTATATTTTTTACAATTAGTGTTGTTTTCTACTAAAATGCCATGGTGGTCCCCTTATGTAATTTTCTAATGTATTGCATATTAAATTTTCCACATTTAGATAACACACTAGCTTAAGTTCCTTCTTTTATTCCAAATCTGGTTAGGACTGCCTAAGCATTCGCCGAAATTAAAGCAAATTGTAGATTCGCGTTCTCTTTGCTCAATTAGCTCATCATCATTTCGGCCCTTTGTGAGCCTTGACCTGCCTCAGAATTTCCCTTCAGCTTTCCCTATCAGCAGCCTGCCTTTTCCATCCTCTTCCTCTAACTGTTCTTAGATCCTCTTCCACGTCGTCCAGGTACATAGGTTTTGGTCGTCCCTTCATTCTTTTTCCGACCGGTCGCGGCCGGTTCAGCACATAGTTCTTCTAGTAGGGTCACCTTCATCCGCATTACGTGGCCTACCCATCTTAAGCGGTTTATTTCAATAGTTTTGATGGTATCCGGTTCGTTGAAACGCCTATACAATTCAAAATTAAATCGTCTTCTCCATAAGCCGTTTTCACAGATCCCGCCGTATATGGTTTTCAATACTTTCCTTTCGAAGGTTCGCAACAGCTCTTCATCTCTTTTTGTTAGTACCCAAGTTTCAGATCCGTAAGTGAGTCTTATAGAGTTTGCATTTTGTGCTTCTTGATAGGTTTCTCCATATTAACTGAGGAGTTAGGCAAAAGTAGCAGCGTTAGATATACATATTTTTTTTTAATTTCTTTGCTTGTGTCGTTCCTGCAATCAAGAAGCGACCCTAACTAGCAGAATTCTTTCAACATTCCCACAGTGTCATTGTGTATTTTCAGGTTGCCTCGTTATGTCCTAGGTGTTGCTGACACATTTGGTTTTTTGAAAATTTACAATACTATATATTTTGATACGCGTGAAAGCTTTACTTGCTTTTTGTCGAGTTCTTCATATTACTTAAATGTCATCTGCTTATGCTAATACTTGTTGGTTTCTGATGTATATTGTGCCGTGTGTATTTATTCCTGAGTCTCTTATAACCTTTTCTAAGGCAAGGTTAAACAGGGCACATGATAGAACATCTCCTTGGCGCAATCCTCTATTGGTATTAAATAGTTCTGACAGCTCCCCTTGTGCCTGTACTTTACCTTCGACCTTTCTCATAGTCATCTTAATTAGTTCTACCAAGCCTGTTGGTTCCTAACTCGATCATGGCCGAATATAGGTGAGTTCTGTTATAAAGATGTAGTGGCAGTTTTACATGATAGATGATATATGATCCGCGGTGGATCTGTTCTTTAAAAAGCCTGTTTGATACGTTCTAATAATTTTTTCCATATAAGGGGCCAGTCGGTTGTTGAGTGTCGGGGATAGAACCTTGTACGCCACATTAAGGAGAGAGATTCCCCTATAATTAGAACAGTCAAGCACATTACCCTTTTTGTGTGTGGAACATAAAATTCCCGTATTTCATTTTTCACCTGTACTTTTCCAGGAAAGAGATTTAGAATAACAAAGCGGGGGACATGTCTCTTTACAGATTAGATCAATAAATAAAATATAAAATTAAAAAATTTTATTTCTGGATTTTGTTTTGGGTATGTCCATATGTGCCCGGACAGTGTCATATACCTACTAAAAAGCAATCTTCCCAAAAGATCTTCTTTCAAGGCTTTGTTTATCTTTAACTTTACCAAACAAAACATTTTAATATACGGAGTGGTTTCGCAAAAGTTTGACATAAATCAAAGTGCGCATTCACGGAAAAAATAATTCCAGGAATGATGAACTGTTCAACATCGGTAAGATAACAATCGAATCTAAGCATATGAGGAATATTAGAACTAATAACTTCAGTTTTTAAAAAGAAAAAACAATAATAAAGGTAGATAGATGAGAAGGATAGTTGTGAAGAGACCTTGGACAACCGATAAGATCAAATCTCTCTAAAAGCTACTAAAAACTAAACCAATCAGCGAACCACTTATTCGATGCAATAACGAACTTTCTTAAATACCATTACTAAGAACTCATTAACTTTGTTAGAAATTAATTATCCGTACACGCGAAATATATATCAAATTGAAGTATAGATATCTTCAGACCTATGGTACGAGTTTAAAGATGTTTAAATATGTATAAAACAGCCAACTAAAGCTAGTGGAACTTTATTTCAGATTTACTTATTCTTTTGGTTTTGATATTTTTAAAATTTTTGCTGTAGTTATCATAAATTATGATTAGCTAAATGGGATTCTTTGGGCACGTGCCTCTCTTTCTTATATACGAGTATACAGACGGCTTTGCACAAAACTGAATATTCTTCGTTTTAATTATAACTTTTCTCATTTTGTTATTCCAAACAGAAACAACTTTAGATATTGACTGTTCTGTTCTCCATATGTTAAAATTGAAGTTACGTCTTGACTAATTATCATATTTCATTCTTATAAATTCTAATTCGGTATTTATTCATTCCAAAACAGCACAAAACAAAATTATTTGTATTAAGAATTTAAATTTAAAATTTTTTAATGGACTCCTTATGTAATAATTTATTCTTTAACATTAATATGCATACGTAAAGAATTTCGCTGATTACAATCTTTACAAGACGTGTTGAAGTATAATTAACCATATGCTACAATCTTCTTTGATCACCAATAGATTTGATTAAAGCATATGTAAATTTATGCTAGCCACTGTCTAGACAATTATGACTGATTAGCAATGCATTAAGCTATACAGAAAAAAAAGTAATTTTTCATGTCCCATCCATGGTTGAAAAAGGCGTTAAATCTATTTTCTAACTTTATCTATTTTGCTCGTATGGTAATTCCCAAACAAAGGTATTATTTAATGATCATATAAACAATATGAAAATAATTATATTGTTAAGTAAGAAATTTAAAAAAGAATTCCTATCCTAGTGTGATTAAATCGCATACGGCGCTTCAAAACAAGAACTTCATTACAATACATTTATTCATGAATTATAATGAAATATACAAATTATAAGTAACAAAATTACAAACTACTCGTTAATTACAACTGTGTTAACAGTTTCCTTACATATTATTCTATATGACTTTTAAATTACATTGTAGTAATTTTTATGCAAATATATAGTTCACACGTCAGTCGTCAACGAATCACAGATGTTAGTGTTAATTGCGTTAAAGAATACCGCAGAAGTAATTAGAAATCACTTCTCATTATTCACGCTTACACACAGGTAACACACGAAGATATGTTTGTGTCTTTCTTTAATTAAATTGGAATTTAATTGTAATCATTTATTATTTTTTTTCTTTCTATATTTCATACTTGAGTAATAACTAGTAAATAAGTGGTATAGCTAACGGGAAAAATGAGGGTAACTGTACGATTTAATCTTGAAACATTTTCTCTTTTCTAACCATGAATACTACTCAATTTTCCATTAACAATAAGCGAAACTTTCTGAATACCAAATATACACATTTTGTTCTAACAATACAACAATAAACCACACACCAATCGCTTTTATATAATGGTTAATCTAAATTTGCCATATTCACAGTTTATAAATGAGGTCTCACTACATCTTGCCACTTTACTAATTTGATTACCACTAATAGGTGCGCATGCAAGATGTCTAATAACACACTGTGTGTATTAATGCAAACATATGTTATCTGTGTCGAAAATTTCAGGTTAATTGTGCATTAGAAGATAATCTAATAACATATCACGTTTGAAAAGCCATTACTTCATCTAACAATAAAAACGAATTGTGATGTAATAAAATAACGCGAAACGAATAGTCAAAATTATTAAAAATTTATTGTGCTCGATGACTTGGCTTTAATATAGAAGGATAAAGACTCCCAGGAATTCTTGAAATACTACACCGTGACCCCCTTGGTTTTTTAAATTAATTCAAGAAAATAAATAATAACAAAATAGTATCATTAAAGTGATTTTAATATTCATTTAAGAAATTATACAGTATAAACTTTTATAATTTTCTATAACTGATTAATTTATTACAATAATTAGTTACCACCGCTGTATGAAAATTAAATTAAATGTGTTGGGAATGGAAAATGTTGAGCTCTGTTTATTCCAATAATGCTGAAAATCAGTGTAACTTTTCCTTATTTAAGTTATACCAGATACTGTTAAGTTTCAAATATAAATAAGAAAACAATATTGTCTACTTTCATTTCCTATTTTGATATTAACAATGAAGGGCATTTTTGGGAAACTCTGAAGATTTTTTGAACTTTCTCTAACCGCAAGTAAAAAGGTTACATTTTTTAAATTTTCTCAGAAGAAACGGATGATGTACTTATTGTATAGAGAGCTGAAAAATATTTTAAGGAATTTCTGGAGATCAATATGGAAGGAATAAAGAAATGATATTTCCAAAAATAAAGGCCAATGGTTATTCTAATTTCTAAGGAACAAAAGAAAAAACTAGAATTAATAATCACATTGTTACAAACCATTATAGAACTAACTACGTAATTTATCAACCCAAAAAATGAACTAATTATTTAGTTAACTTGTAACTAAGAAAATGAAACAAGTGGTTATCTCTCGCTTGTGTGTGCAATCATTTCACTCTAATCGTTTTTCCATAAAATTTGTTTCATTTTCAATGATTGCGGCTGTACATCAATCCTAGAAAATCCCTTTGCCAGAGGTGTTTGATCAGATGCAGCTACTGAAAAATTTATTTTGTTTTCGACTTGACTATCTAAATCATACAAGTTTCTGTCTATATCATAGATAGAGCTGGATTCCTTCTATACTCGTTCTTCGTTAGCTGGTTTGAGTATTCTTCACTCAGCATGTATGACTATTCGAACTCTGTTTATGACTTTAAATATTTGATACAACTTAGAAATTAATAACCAAAAGAAGATCGAGCATTAATATTCGACATTATTCCTCAAGAAAGCTTTGAGCGGGAATGAAGTGAGTTTCTTATGGTTGGTAGTACATGAAACCCTAAGGGCAATGTTTATTGAATTAAGTAATTCAATTATCAATTATTGAGAGAGGTATATAAAATAAAGAACTTACCCAGATGGCAAAAGACAGCAGAATTCTACAAAACTACACTTAAAATAATGTCAAGTTGTTGATTAAAAATTTAATTCTAATTTGGAATAGATTTTTTTTATATCACTTCAAATGCAATTCCAGGAGTCTTTCCTTATTCTCCAGTTGAGAACGCTGGTTAGGTGTTGTCGTTAAGCAGGCTGAAGAAATTCATTTCGACGTGGCTAATGTGTTGTCATTTGACAGTATAGGCCAATCATTGTTTACAGTGCTTTTGTTTGTGCTATTGAATTTTTTGACTGAAAAGTCTGAGTTTTTTCAAGAATATGGAAAAATGAGTTAATAATAAATTAATGCAGTAACAGCTCATTTGTTATAAACCTTAAAGGGAAAAAATAAGACACTGAGAGCTTTGCTTCTTCTTAGTCTTGATTAAATAAGCACAAGTTTTCCTGCATTCGACTGATATAATTGATAGCTTCATAAAAACCTGTAAATAAAGCAGTGCAGTGGTTTTGAACGTAAACAATTAAATTATCACTGCATTCGTTCACCTTGGCATACTGGAGATCAGATTTTCGATAACATCTTGATAGATATTCTCCCATTCTGCTATTACTGCATCTACCAGTCGATTGTATTTTACAGGTGAGGGTCCATGACTGGGAATTTTTTTAAGAGCGTCCCAGAGATGCTCTATGGGATTTAAATCGGGACTGTTAGCTGGCCATTCCATTAACCGCATTTAGGTAGTCAGTCACTTGCTTAGCCACATGGCAACGAGCAGTATCCTGCATGAATACAAAATTAGGCTTAACGAGATAATAATCCGCATCCATGAATTTCATATGGATGGGAACCAACTCTGTACGACCGTTAAAACAGATTCCTCCTCAAAACATTACACTGCCTCCACTAAATGGAGTCCATCCGAAGATTTTAAGTTGACTCTAGACTCATCTGAGAACAAAACTCTCTTCCAATCGTCAACCGTCCAGTTTTGATGATTTCTAGAGAAACGTAATCTTGCAAAACTGTATCCCCTAGTTAGCAAAGGTTTTTTCGCCGATCTACTGCTCAATACAGCTACATTAAACGTCTTCTCACAGTTCAAGACAATATCATGACATTGCGAGCAATTACCAACTCATTTTTTAACATTGTACTAGTGACTGTCTTGTTTCTAAGAGCAGACTGCCTCAGAAAGCGCTCATCTCTTGCATCCCTAGGGCGTTTGCACCCTTGTCCTGGTCTGCGATCGTAAGATCCTGTTTAATTCAAGCGTTCAACCATGCGACTTATAGTGGAATGATTTCTTCCTAACAAATTAGCAATATAACGCATAGAATATCCTTCTTACAATAAAGTAGATGCCTTTACTGCGTCCTCAACAGATAAATTTCTTCGACAATTCATTTCTTAACACTAAAGCTTTTAAAACTAAAACTAACAACACAACACCTTCCAGCAAATGAAATCTTTTGTTAATCAGCAATTTTTGTAACAAAAATGTGCTCAACTTTTGAAAAAATGTAAAATTATAAAAAGTATGATTTTAAAACAAACGATTTTTTGACAGCATGTGTCTTGATTATCAAAGAAGATCCATCTCTATTAGTAAAAAAAATTAGTAACCTTAATCATGATCGTTATCTTAAAATATTTTTAAAAAAATTAACTGGTGCCTTAATTTTGTCCATGAGTTTAGTTTCACTTAAACAAATTACAGCCCCCATAGCAGCTCGTTTAGTGTTCTTACAGTCGTATTTTAAAGCTACCACGTGTTTTCCCGTAAGGAACTGTTCAAGTACCTAATATGTACGTGATTGGCCTGTAATAATTTGTTTGGTGCACTATCTTCGCCGATAATGATATTGATGCTGATGGGTATCTTGCTTTTCACTATACTGGAGCTCACCTCAGTGATTCAAATTCTAAGCAACAATTGACTCATTTAGGATGAATTATGACGTGAGAATTTTTGCCACCACCTCCACCACAAATCTTTTGAGGTTATCAGAAAATATTCAAATATTAATATTTCCAAAGTAGGAAATATAGAGTTGTCCTAACTTTTAATGGGGTTTATATATATTTAATAAAAAGACAAAAATCTATTGTTTTCCCACAAATATGTTCAAAAAATCCTGCAAGCATGGAGATATGATGTTCAATGCTTGCACTATTTATTGAACATATTTGTGGGAAGGCAATAAATTTTTGTCTTTATATTAAATAGCAGAAAATAGTTTTTCTCTGATACTTGATTCTCATCTCGTGATATGGAATGTCATCTTGCCGTTCCGTCAATCTTTCTTCCTGCGTAAAACTAACATGATTATTTCCATGCCAAATTGCCCCTTTAATTGCCGAAAAACTGCAGTGTTGAACTGGAGTATCGAGATAAAAAGAATTTCATGGTGGGTCCTTGTGGTGTCCTAAAGAACAACGAAATTATAAAAGCTTCTTAATCCTAACAGCTTAACATTTAATAAATATTTGTTTCCCCATGTTTTATAAATCCTCAGTGGCTCTTTCGTTCAATACGACGCTGAAAGACTGTCGGTTAACTAAAAATAGATTGCAGCGTATAACTGTCTTTACTGCGTTCGTAGCATAACAATACTCCAATTTTGTTTGTTTTGTTTGTCTTTTTTTTTTGAAGATAGCCTTTTTTGGAGTAACGAGAAATATAGCCCTTTTAGATTTCGGCACTGTTATTTTCTTGGTGGGTACCTGGATGGTTTTCTTTGCCTTCGATAGAATCTTCGATTTCGAGGTCGAAGCAAAAGCGAAGGGGGAAGCAGAAACCGTTTGTTTCTTGTCCTTAAAAGTAACGGTGGCGACATGTGTGTCTTTTTAGTTACCAATAGCTTCTTTGTGACCACTGTCTTGGAATCTTCGAAGGAGACACGTTTGTTGCCACCGGACGTGAAAGCAGTCGAAGAGGGGGGTTTGTTGGTAGATCAGAACTTTGAAACTGGTTGTCCAAAGTGCCTTCACTTTGAAGAACTAGCCGGTTTCTTATCTTTAATCTGAAATCGTCGACTTCTAATGAATAAGTGGATCTGGACCTTGAACCTGACAAAGCCTTATTTCTTGATGACTTTAGGCTCTTGATGGTGTTGTTGACTATTTCTGAGGAAGGTAGATGGAACGGTTTGAGCTCTTCGCTTCGCCGGTGACCTTCTCAATACCGATCTTCTTCCTGGACGCCAGTAAGGAGGACGGGTGATATCTGTACTACTACAGGTCGATGATCTATAGGCTATACCGGCTGATAAATGGCCTCTGCTGTAGAATGCATGTCACTAATGTTAATATATTCTGCACATTTTGTAAAATTTTCTGCACAGAAATAATATTGCTCTGTTCCTTTTCTATATAAAATATTTCGAAAATGACGACTAAAGCAGCACTGACTTTTTCAATTATTATTATATAAATCATCCTGGAACGTCTAAATAGACCAGAAATTAGAAAATCTTTGTATATTTGCTTGATATATCATAGAATGTTTGATAAGCATGATTTCACAAAAGTACGAAATACAGATTGCCTTGGATAAGCTTCAGATATAATGAGATACAACAAGACCTTTGATAGAAGTTTGTGAGTGCAGCATTTCTATTAGTTGCATTTCACGTATGTGAAAGAAAAAATTGCAAAAGGTCATCGTTATACTAAGGGAAAGTAAAACAGGAAGGTGTTAAGTAGACATTGATGAATTATTTATCTTTTTCAAGTGTTATTTAATTAATATACGTGAGAGATAATAATGAGATGTTATCAAAAACTTTGGAATTTAACAAAATAAAAATTTACGTGAATTCAAATTGTGATAACATTTTGACTTGCTTAGTACAGTACTGAACATGTCTTACATACAAATATGAATTGCATATTTCGATCCTAATATGCGCTTGCGCATACTACACGCACTAAATCATTCATAATTAAAGGTGTTTGCACCTAACTTCTAATTACAACATTAGCAATCAATTACTACATGCTGCTATTATCTCTACAGGTGAGGCGATACTTGTTAAAGTTGCCATTAGCTCTCTTAAGTTATGTGTAAGAGTATGATGTGATTCATTATTGTTATTGTTATTCTTTGTGTTATTTGGTGCACGTCTGTAAATTCATTAACATTTTAATCGAGTAATACGAGTTCGTGGTTTCGGAATCGCATAAAAGTATAAATTTAGGAAGCTTCAATGCCTTTTTGCTAATAAAAATGATGCAATCTAACAGGATATCGTTGCTGTTCATATAATATCTGCTTATTAGTATGACTCAAATATGTCTTAAACGTCCTTGTTTGGATATATTATTTAAAACAATATTCTTCAATTAAAGCATCGAGTTATTAGTTTTTGTTTTGGTATAAAAAGTCGTCTAGGTAATATTAATTCCCAGACTAACTTTTATTTACCTACCTTTTAATACTAGAACATTGATCATTTCTTTAGCTAAAAATAATTATGAAATGTTGATGTATTTTGTTTCTGAATTTATTAGTTAATTAATAATGTAAAAGCTGAATAAATTGAGATGAAGTAAATATATACAATTATTACTTGCTAAAACTAGTCTTTCATTTTACAACAAAAATAATAATTTTGAACACAACAAGTTTACGAACTAGGAACAAAAAAGAAAGCAGTGACAGTCAAAGTTGAATGGAGAAGTAAAGTAGATAAGTGTTTAAATGTAATTAGATTTAATAATAGATATGTACAAGTGGTGAGTAATCTTTTCAAAAATAAATTTTGGGGGACATCATTTAAATCATATCCCGATTATTCAGTCGGTTGCCTAGAGCTGTGCATTAGGAGGTTATTTTAAAAAGAAGTGAGCTGAGACAAGGGAGTTCATCCAAGAAAATCTCACTTAAACCTAATTATCATTATCATTATTCTAAATACAACTTTTCAGAAGCGCAGCATAAAAATTTTTCAGGACCAACAAGCACTTGTATGAAAACAAAAGAATATATTTCAGTAATCTTCACGGTGAATGGTATTTGACGACAAAATATGAAATGATCAGTACTAATTTTTATTTTCCACGGTGTTGACGCCTATCCGAACAAAGGTTAGCTGATGTCTGTAAAACTAGTTTAAATTAAATCAATCTTCTTTGGGAGTGCAAAACTTGACATTTATGTAGTTAGAGATAAAATAAAAAAATATTCAGAAAAATATAAATACGGATTTCAATATTAAACCTACTGTGTACAAAGGATAAGCGCCTGCTTTCACCGTGGTGCTTGCGAGGACAACTAGCAGTAGAATTCAAATTGGAATCTTGAAATTATTATTATTAATGTATTGTGCTTTTATGAATTTAGCCATATTGTTCATTGCCGAAGTTTAGTAGGGCGATGACGGAATTCAGTACAGTCTAAACATTGAATCCAACATAATATTATGATCAATCACTAATTATTGTTATTATTAAAATACAGTAAAAAAAAACTGAATGGCTAATATTCATTGTATATGTGAAGTCTTGCATGTTTAATATTTTCTTTTATTTTAAAAGCGACAGTCATTAATGGTATGGTAATCTGTGTTGTTTATTTGGGAATTTAAATTCAAAAATCATGTATTGTTAAGATAATTAGAACAAGAAATGGCAAACATAGGAAGGCATGAAATAGAAAGAAATAGAAGAAGCTACAAGTAAACTTTTAAAATATTATATCTTCACGAAAATTTCTGATACCTACATGTAATAACATTTAGAGATATCGAAGGACGCCTACAATAATAATAAACGAAATCGTAGAATGTAAATAATTGAATTTTCAGATTCAATTAAACACAAGGTTTTTAAGAGGAAAGATTACAAGGCATGCAATTCACTAACCTAGGATAACAAAAAAAATAATCTATTCACAACTTAAAAAAAATTATTAACCATTACACTTCTCAATAATAACAGTTACAGTGTAAGTTTAGATAGTTCTAATAAAATGATCTTCAATTCAACATTTCTTATTATGAACTTTCTAAGTTAGCCAGACATATTTGATTGAGATAATAATTCTAAAGATTAAGTACCTTTTTATCTTAGTATCATTTATTGCCATTTAATGTTTGACGAATTAGACGTTGTCTAATTAGCGTTTGAGAAGATCTGTTGATTATTAAATTTTAATCTGGTTACATATCACCTAGTGACATTTTAGTTTGTTCAACACAATTAACTAAACTGAACATTTTTACTGATCCATTCCACCGATCTTTATTTTTCTTTTATTTTTAAATATTATTCTATACCTGTGTTAAAAAAACAATTGAAGCGAGAACAGTAAAAGCTTTTCAATAAATTGTTTTCTATCATTATACTGTACTCTAGGATTTCCTATAATTGTTCTTCAGGTCATCTGATATCTTCTTTTCTGAGATCACCTAATAACTCGGTGATTTTCCTCTTGGATATTCCACTTCCAGCTTTCAAATCACTTCGTACCTTCTAGTAGAGTATGAGAAAAATAAAGTGACGCATGATAATATGTGACCATGATCATCTTTAAATGGTTTGTGGTTTACAACTGACTATAAAATATTTATGTAATCACGTATTACATATTCTCGATTCTCAAGAAAATGTACGTTTTGAATTTCGAGACATGCATAGCAGGACATAAATATTTGATAAAACAATAAATTCTTCATTTATCATAAAAGCGGAAATTATTAAAGAAGACTAAAATGACTTACATAATAGAAATCAAAAATCTTATTTGCTGGTAATTTTTATTTTTAAATTTCTTTAGGTGCCTACTAATACGACCCCACTTTATATATAATATTCAAAGATATATTTGGAATGTAGTGGAAGTAGACACGACTTTCGCAAATTCTTTCTGCTCTACGTATTTTACACATGAAATTCCTAATTTGACACACAATCTGACAAACAGCAATGGAAGCAAATAAAGTGAAACGCTATTAGGATAAAGTGGATGTTCGGGAAGGTACACAAAATAATAAACAACAAATAAGAAAACCATTCTTGTGAATTTCTATCTTTAACAGCAATTCTCTTTCATTCTTGGATATTTTAATTTTTAGATATTTGTCAAGTAGGTGTTACGTTCCTTCAAATGTACTTATAACGAAAAATCGGTGTTTTTCTGATAACGAGAATTTATTAGAAAATTATAACAGGTGTAAAGTGAAATTATATATTTTTTAGTCGAGTCAGTGGAGTTCCACTATTTCTCTTTTTTCTCGCCGGAAAGAATTCGAAATATTAACGTATAGAGTATATTGTATAGAATATAATTGGTAGACATCTCGGCCACAAATTTTTAGGCTCAAAATATAATCAAAATAACTTGATCAGAACATGTAGCGTTCTTAGGTTATTGAAGAATAAGATTTTTTGTGGTCCATTACTTTCGAAAATTGTAGCTTTTTTCCCAAGATACTTCATTCTATCAATCATCCATATAGTATAGTCTGTTTAGATTTTCTTGTAGTGGGAGAATTTTTTTCTTATAAAGAATTTTTCGCTAAAACTTATCTTATAGTTATTGAAGCATACGCTATGAGTCAAAATCATCACTTTCAACGTGAAACATCCCAATCGTATACCAAGCAAGAAAAGAGTTTTGTGGATTAAAAGAAGATTGCAAGACACTTACTAGTACTTTGAGGTAGAATATTCTGATTGATTTGGACTTTAGCTAACTGTTTATATTTTGAATACACGATCACAACTTAACCTATTTAAATGCTTAGATCCCTTACGTTTTGTGTACCAAAAATCACTACTTAGACATGACGTACACCAGAATAGTCATGACACTAATTTTTTCCAAAACATTCTGTCGCATAACTGTAACTTTTATTGTATTGCGTGTTTCATACAAACTACAAATGCAATTTAAGAGCGAATTTTCCACAATAACCTAAAATGATGGAATGGCAATAATAAAATCGTAACTCATGAATAATGATGTCACTAAAATAAATAGATTGTTTTCATCGAACTGAGTAATTTTTTCCAAGACCATCGAGCTTGAATTCGGACAATTTTTCATTTTTGTGTGCGCTATAAAAGAACGATTATAGCAACCGCATTCAAGATATAGCAAATAGACTATAGATGGATAGCCTCAAAGCATTCTTGTTGCAAGAAGGCGCAAAGTCTTATTCTATTTGAATTTTATTGAAAGTTAAGTACATCAATAGATCAGAAATAATCTAAACGATAAAATTACTTTCCCGCAAGTTCAAAATCAATCCAAAATTAATTTTACTGACGTCAGTTACAAATTTATGAAATGCTTTACAAATTTACTTTTCTGTAAACCTCAATATAATAAAACTTTAGACTTTAGACTTTAGACCTAGGTTTGTTTTCACCAAAATTATTCAAATAGCGTGTTATTGAATAGCATCTTCTATTGGGTATGATAATGGAACAATTTTTAAAGCGGCATTTCTTCCACAAATGTAAAGAACGTTTTCTGTGAGACAAAATTATAACCTTCAACCTGTTAGTGCTGCTGCGGTAGATACCGAAATAATTGATCTTTAAGTAGCTACATGGTTAGTACTACTTCTGGGAGATTGATCGAGTCTAACCTTCTATACTACGTAGATGATCGGATACAAGACATAGATAAGCAAGAATACTCTGATATTATCTACTTAGATTTTTGCTTAACATCAGAAAAAGTGAAAAAAGCTAACAGATTTCAATATTGGAACAATTTGGTATTCGTAAAAAAATCCATATTAGATCACTTATATCATCATATCAGTATCGTACAATAAGTCTACGTATAGGTACAAGATTTCAACAAAATAAAGAACAAGTAATGTATCATATAATATCAAAAATGAATCTCTGTTTACTTTGAGGTTCTTAAAATATCCAAAAAACCATATCAAAAGTCTAGCTTTTCTTTTGTATGACTTAATAGGTACACTACTTGAACAAACAAGTTTGCATTGAAGATTCTATGATTAATGCATTTCGCAAAATTCTAGAAATATTTCTTGCGTGAATAAAATATAAATATTAAAAGTAAGATATGAGTCGATTGAACTAAACTTTTAGTGGTGATGATTACCATAATGAAATGAATGAAAAAATTCACAACGAATGCTAAACATGCAATTTATTAAGCTTCACAACTGTTAGTTTTACTAAGCTTATCACAATATCTAATAGATCGTATAAGCAAGTTAAAGCAAAACAAAATAAAACAAATTGTAGTTTTATTGAAAAAAGAAGAAGTTCCGCCCATAACGAATTTGGATGAACTCGTATAGTACAGGAGCGGATTTTATCATTACCTGACTGATGGTGTGAAATCAAAAGTGGCAAAGTTTCGCATACATTGTTATGATAAATGTGCAAAGGATAATTTTGTCTTATTTTTTTCTTTTCTTTTGGTGCTTAGAAAAACTAGCTTTAGGACCAAGGATAGAATCTGACAAGCAATGCTCGTAGAGTGTGAGTTGAAAGTTAACTAAGAATGTCTTGAAAACCCTTAGAAATTATTAATAGTTCTTTGGCACAAAATATATCACAGAGTGGTGTGGATTTTATTTCAATTAGTACCTTATCTATAGTTTTCCACTCCGTCTGTATGAAGGAAGAAAACCTACTAAATGGAAGTTTCTGCCTACAGAAGATTTGAAATTCTGATCGTTATTCAAAATGTCAATTTAATATTCTCTGAAGAGCTAGAAACTAGAAGTGTGACTATGATAATTCATAAAGCAGATTGTCGAAACATTCTCTAATAATAAATTATTCTGGAGGGTAGATACGTATAATAGATATAATTTTGCCTATTTTGTATGAAATAGTATGGGACCCAATAAATAATATTATTTCATACCCGGCAAATGCTTAATCCGGCTCTGATTATCAAGATACAAATACTAGTTACAGAAAAAAATCTTTCGGGTTAAATGGCATGCACAAAATGAAAAGCAATTAATAAACAAGAAAGCGGCGAGCACTGATTTATAAGCGAATTTGATATGGACATCACAAGTCAGAATCTTAATATAGACAGCAACTGACTGATTCATTATTATCTAATCTACAACTCTTTTCATATAAAGAGAATTCTACAATTCTACAGCTGCAATAATTTTTTTATATGTAACTTAAATAGTGTTACGTGTTGTACTGAAAGAGGTGGTTCAAAAGAAGCGTGTTATTTGTTTTAAATTATGCAAAAAAATCTTCATTGTCTCATAAACAAAAGTGTAGATATATTTTTACTTCCGTATCGATTATAGTACTCTACCGTATTTCTTAAGATTACAAAATGTTTCATGTTTATAATATTTGATTATTTTGTTTTTTAAATAGAAATATGGGTTATTTTCATATAATTTATATCATAATTAAAGCGCTTTCGTATCCGTCGCAAGACATGTGGACAAATCTGATTTTTGATTTTTTGGTGAGTTTTAGAAAATAATTATAAAAATAATAACCGCCCCTAACAGACTAATCATAATTCATAATTTTAACTATAAGAGATGATAATTAATGTTGAAATCTTAAAATTACATTGCATTTTATCAAAATAATTATTTTTCTAATTCATCTCAAACGATGAACAGTACATTCTTCAACAACCGAGAGTTAAACCAAAGATAAAATTCTGTTTGTCAACAAAAACATTATGTGAGTATATCCAATAATTCGAACGTAAATAAACATTCTTACCTTGATAAACCCAACAACACAATTTTCACGACAGTATTTAAACACAAAATCCACTCAACATAGCGTTAAAACTAATAAGTATAAAATGACAACATGTTAACAAGTTCTACACATTATCTTATAAAATTCTCCATAAAACACAAAACACTGCTTATTAGTTCAAGTAGCCAGTTAATGTCCGTTTCGTAAAATTATTTTATAGCAATTATTTTTATTACAACTTTGACAGAAAAAAATAATAATAATCGTCTAACAATAAAATAGTACTTGCGCATTTACACGTAACATGTTAGCGTTAAGTTTTAAAGGCGTTAAAGTCGGAGATGCGCAAAGACAAAACAGCAAAGCACGAGTGAACTACGGTAAATAGTTTTACCTGTCGCGGAGTTGGGCAGGTAAGAAATCCCGCCTTCCTTGGGTTTGCCCGCCAGCTCGGACCACTAAGAATCTTACTTCTATGTTTATGATTGTTGTTATTCTTATGCGATTACCATAGCGTATATCTTTGACTTTACTGAAACGACAGGTACTTTTTATCCTTTTCAATTTAATAAACGTTTAAAACACTTTTAATATAATCCTTCGAGATTTTATATTAAAGGAGTTTTATTAAGAAGATTTTAACAAACAAAAGCTTAAGAAAGTGTACGCAACGCTTCCCTAGACCACAGATAATATCTCAATAGGCTGTTTAAAATACTTTAAATTTACATATATTACATTTCTGTTTTCCTTTGCTACTTGCAGCGAATTAAATCTAAAAATTCTGTTTTTTATGACAACTTGAATTATATTATAATTTATTGAATCCGTTAATTTGGATTTTGAATGTTTATTTTTTACTTTTATAACAAAACCACAAAACACTTTCTAATGCTCGAAAAGTAATTTTAAAATCCCATAAATAAATCTTATTATTGTTGTCTTAGATATTTTTTATTACTATTGAGCCAAATTAAAAAACAAAAATATCTAATTTTAAAATAAAATCAAAGTAATGTGAGCAACAAATATTACCTTTACCAGGAATTATTTGGAAAGTGATGAAAAGTAAAACTTATCAAACTTGTAATTCGAAACATTTTAATCACCTGCAAAGGTAGAAGAAATTTATTTCCGAAGACAATTTTCTCTATAGGTATGCATCATTCTCAACTAAAGATTTTTAACCCCATGTAAAGGTCAAAGAACACTTTCGATAATTAATAATTTTCTGGCTAAGTGTATCAAAAATTGTAGAGAGTTTTCATGAATACTTAAAGTACCGCATACACAGTATGTGGAAAAATAGGAGGAACTCATACGAAAGGTGTAACTAACATCCTACAGAAGACAGATAGGTATAGTAGTTTACAAACGGAAAAATTACATTCCCGAAACTAAAGTATTTTAGTTATTATCAGAGAAAAGTATAGTAATTAGCACAATCTCGTAAAGCCATAAGTTTTATTATGTAGACATAAACTTTTATAAATCTTGTAACGGAACCTTGCGTTGCAAGAATACTTACATTATAAGTAAGACCCTTTTGGTCTTATTAGACCAGCTAGACTTAGATGGTGGCCTTGAGCGTGTGATAAGGAAGTCATAGTCACAATAAAATTCACATAATAGTTAATACATATAATGAAAAAACAAGCAATAAAAATGAGCGCCAGTACTAAATACAAAAGCACAGAAAAAATCAAACAAGTATAACTATATGTACAAATTTAAAATATTCGAAAAAAATCTTAATCAAAAGATTTAATGAATTAAAGTTTAAATAAATACAAGAAGAGTTTTGGCAAACATTCGGTATAATAATCAAACATAGCACTCAAATAATATTAAAATTTTATCTCCAATGGACATACAAAATAAATTATTTATAAAAGTCTTTATTAACTCGCAGATTCATCTAATCTCATAAGATTTGAAATATCAGAATTTTGAAAACAAGAAAAATTTATAATTAAATCAAAAATAAAAAATATTAAACTAATTATCAAATTTAAAATTTGGCAACAAAGAAATTTACATTTATAAATTATAGTTAAGGAACACTAACAATATAAATAAGCAAAAAATTTTATTTAGCGCGTTTCTACTTGTACTTGACTCTCGAATGACCCTCTCGCGACCATGCCCGTTACCGGACGATAGCCACTCGATTAGCCAACCACAGAAGTCCGCATTCAAAACTGAGAAAAATTTAAACAAAGTTGCCCCAATGAACTGTCTCGACTTAAAAATTCAATTTCCTATTGGAGATACAAATTAACACAAGCAGAATTTAAAAAAACAGAAATTTCAAACTCTCCAAATACCAAAAACAAAACGTTATAAGTAGTAATCATAATTACTAATCAAAGTAATCAAGAATTCAATAGGGTTTAAGAAATAAACTAGTACGACAAAGTTTTCTAATTTGATCCAGACCCAATCAACTAATTACCAAAATAAACAAAGTTCATCTCTTTCAGAGATAACTTCAAAAACGAACTAGAAAGAAAGAAGAAAATTAACATCACCTAGCATCACCTGCATACACATTCAAAAATTTACACGTTAAGCTACAATGAAAAATTTGAAATCTAATAATAAAAACAACATTACGCTACAACTAATCAATTATAGATTAAAATAATCAGAGAAACATTTGAGTCTGTTAACTGAATCCAACATAATAGCAGATAATCAGCAATAGTACTGCAAAACATCTGTAAACATTTCATTTCTCTACAATAAGAAGTTAAATAAAATGAAGACATTTATACCCTGTGTCCCACTTGCAATAAGAAATAATCAAAGATTTGGTCAACCTGCTAACTAACAGCTTTGATTTAAAGAAATTAATTTAAGATAACCATCGCTATCTAGGCGACCTAAAATACAAACTGCAAGAAATACCCTCCAACGAGAGAAGAAGTTACAAAATATTCTATATCACACAGACAGAAGGGTTAACCAAACAACTATGTAATCCTCGCAAAAAGTGATTTTTACTATCTATCTTTATCTAGATAACTCCGGAAAGTATGTCATTGGTACATAAACACCTGTCCTAAATTGGATCTTAAAAATTGCTAAGGTTGTAGTATTTACGGGTAATATTATATAGCTTTTTAAAGTGTAGGATTCAGATTTCAAAACCTTTGCAGCAATCGTTCTAAATGTTATCTGATACCCATGCCTTACAGTTCTTTGATTAGGCTGAAGAAGCTCCACGAGGAGCTTAAAACGGCCTCCCGCCTTCAATAAGCACTTTAATTATGGATTTAAAAATTTTTCTGATTTTCTTTGAGTGCTATATCCTTCTACACTTATGTTATAAGAATAAGAGAAATATACTTCTATTTATGTAGGAAGATTTCTTAAGTAAAATACACTTTGGTGGTTTTCCATTGGCTTATACTTATACTAACCGAATGTTGATATTTGTAGATTTATGATTTGGAAGTACAGCTCGTGAAATGAGACATGTAAAGATTACCAATGGTAGTAGCTATCAGAGCTGTATTTTATTTTTTCTTCAAGTTATTACCTGCACTGGATTGCTTGACAATGAGTTACAGAACTGGGGGATAGAATATCAAGCTGATGGAAAGTCAGAATTTCTATGTAACTGACAGTCTGTGCTAGCATCAGTAATCTGGCAAAGAAAGATGTTGCTTTCTTTTATTTTCATCAACTATCATTCATCTAAAACGGGAAGTCTATCTATCTATTGGGTTTTGAATTTGTAAAAAATCTATTTGTTTGCTCATTGAATAGACTTTTGTGAGCTGATTATGATTTTCCAATGCCATTAACCAGTTTTTCTTACTTTTCAACTCTGTGGTGATATATTGCTCATGCTCGACTGTATCTCATTCCAAAAAGTTCTCCTGTATGATAATGTCTGATTCTCTACCATCATGTCAGAAATTAAAAGTTCCAATCTATGATCTTTGATCAACCATGAATGAAGCTTTTTTCGGTATGACATGCAAGCGAGTAAAGATAAACAACAACTAATAGAAACTCTAAAAGTTTGCTTCATAAAGATATTGGTGAATGACATTCTGTTTAATAGTGGAGTGGGCAAACTTGGCTTTCAGGGCTAGTTCCCAAGTAAGTTCATTCGAATAAGCTTTGTCAGTTAAGATGACTCTTAGAATGTCAATCACCAATATATTTATGATTTCCCAGATCATTATAATTAATGAAAATTTTTTTTACTATATATATTTTTGAAAAAGAATAACAGTAATATAAAAAAAAGCCAAATCGCGAAGCGTTGTCTAAATTAAAAGAATTGCAACACTTTATCTGTAAGAAATACTACAGAGAGTATATTTTAATAGAGAGAGAGAGAGAGAGAGAGAGAGAGAGAGAGAGAGAGAGAGAGAGTTGACTTTTTCTTACCAGAATCAAGCCAATTTTCTCAATATACTAGATAACTAGGTATTCTTCATATTCTTCTAGAAAGCTGTATTTGCACTTTGCTTTATCTTTCTGATTTAGTCGTGTTCTGACTTGACAGCTCTTTTATAACACTTCCTTTTTCTTATGGTACTGAAAGGGATCTCTGAGAGATCCCAGAAATGCAATTTTAGCAATAATTTCTTAAAGAATTGATTAAGACTGTCCTGTTAGTTTTCGTAACCAACATTTTGGTCAATAACTTGAATGCGTTGTATATTTTGACATACTTTATATCTACAATAGATGTGTTAGTAGACCCTACCCGTCAATCAGTGGCGTAACAATCACCAACCGCGAACTCTGCAATGCATGGATTTAAAGAAAAAGGACCCCCGCAAGATGGGCTACTTCAAAAAACCCTAAAAGGTTCTTCATGTTAAGATTCCAAAAGGGCCTCCATATTTCCTAAGGGCCCTCAAGCCTAGTTTGACCCACGACAGAGCTGGTTCTGTAGCTAAACATGTCTGGTTATGTTGATAAATTGGCATGCATTGCATATTTTGACATACTCTGTAGATAAATATATAAAATATACGTTAGAGAGCCACTTTACGGATTCCGTTTCCTAAATAATTACAAGCAGTATCATTAACAGAGTGTTTTGCAAAATTAAATAAATGTCGAAATTTGATAGGGTCTCTTTGAGATCCCTGTCCCGGAAATGGCGGAACAAAGAATGTGTTAATATCCTAAGGGCTAGTTGCACATTTCCCATCCATACACCTTGAAAGCTGTTGGAATTCAAATCATGATTTTGTATTGATACTTCGTTCCTAATTAAGTAGCTGATTCTTGAAGTAAAAAAGATGTATTTATAAACAAACAAACAAAATCGCTTCCAGAATATAGTATTAAACTTATGGTTCTTACGATGATGTGGACTTCTTAACTGGAGCCAACCACAGTCATGCAAAAGAGGTGTTGTGAGATTGATTGAATGAAGGTTTGAACGCTAATATTTGTTTTGAGTTGTCAGTGAATATAAACAAACAATATTTGATAGATGCCATAGCATAAGCATAGTCGTTAGTTCTGGATTCCTATTTCGATTTAGATAAATTCTGTTGACCTAGTTTAAAATGGACACTAATAAATATAATGATCTGTATTTCTAAAATAACAGTACTGTAGGTGTTAATTGTTTCTTATTATCCAAAAACCTGCGAGTAAAGAAAAAGATTAGTAATAAATTGAAAAACGTGTATTTACTTACGGATCTTCCTATTAATCAATAAAGCTGATTATTTTAATCGATTTGACAGCAACGTCAATACTAAAACGTATTAGGTGATGGTGAGATAAGTAAAAGAAGAAATTCAAAAGTGTGTAAAAATGCAATAATTTTGAATTGGAAAAGAAACTCTATGTGGTATTGTTCCTTGAACATTGTTGATAACTCTTCTGTCATTTCATCGACTACCAAACAGCGCTCTCTGTAGTTGCTATAAAAACTGTGGAATTTTCTAACAATGCCTATATATTTAGGTTGTGATGACAATTTATTTTGAAACGTTTCATGCTTTTCAGGATCGCATAAATAAAAGTTTTCCATAGTATGTCTCTCGTAGAGGGTTATTAGTATTATTTGTTAAAATTAAAATTCTATTTTTAGAAATAAAAAATAAATTATTTCAACCCGGAGAAATTTTTTATATATAGCATAAATTCTAACTTTAATCTTAAAATCAATATTTTGAGAAAAAAATAGAATTTCCTTGACATATGGCCGTGTCAGCCTTTCTTGATAAACTAACGTTAAACATTAATGATATACTGAGCAATCGCTTATATCACGGAATATTACATTTTATCATATCAAGTTAAACTCATCACGCACAAAGCGTTTATAATTCAAAATTTAATAGCAGATATGACGCTGATAGTACGAAGGCGGACATGTATGTAAGTTATATTCGTGCTATTACTTGGCTTTAGTTATATGCTCATTACAAAATTACGTATGAAGGGTTAGTGATAGAACTTGCAAGATGAGCAATTCTAGTTTGCAAATTACTTTGCGGACTAATAAAGGAGAAAAAATTCGCTTTGTTCCTTTAAATTCAATTTCCTTTAATTTGTACCATCGAATTTCTCTCATCTCAGTAGAAAAGTTTCTCTTTAAATGATGATTTTGCCGTTTTTATAGACGATATAAAAATGGATCCTACTACAGTTAACTTAAATTTGTAAGGTCCTTGTTTTCCAGCCAAATATCTGTTTTAAATGTTGAATTCGGTGGAAACAAAGAAATAAAGTCATTCATTCATGAAACAGATTCACTCTACCATGGTACAATGTTTAATTATAAAGAAATAAAGAACATTCTTACATTTTGAAATTTTTTATCTCTAAAAATTTGGCAACTTTTTTCTCCGAAGCAGGTGCATTTTTCAGATTGTTTTAAAAAAGAACTTGATATGATATGCACCCTCATATGGTGCAGGTAAAAACACGTTCGATTGCCTAAATGTAGACTTACGCTACGAGATAAAATTGATTAGTTCTCACATGGATGAATAGAATGGAAGATTTTTAGTGGCATTGTTCAAAATAATACCTTGCAGGTTGAGGTGGCACGAATTTATCTTCCCTAACAATAAGGGACAACCCTCGTTCTGCACATATGTTTCTGAGAACTAAAATCTATTAAGAGCATTATTTTAGTTTAACACGTTTGGAGTTTTGTATTATTTGTATGTAAAAAAATAACATAACATGTTTGCATAGGAAATAATCGCAAATAAATTTCAAAGTAAGTCAAATATTGAATTCTTTATAGTGTAGATAATTAATTAATTTTCAAGCCAACACTCTAAATATAGACATTATTATGAATGTTTCAATCATCCCTGTACTAATTCAGGAAATTATCGTGTTTAGTTACAAACCATAAAAGTGGCAATAAAAAAATATTTGGAAGCGAAAGTTAAGCTTTATTCCAATAACGGGTAAGCTCCCAGGATGTTTTACTGACCGTTCCAAGTCATCAACCCTTGTGGTAGGACAGGTATACAGCAGGTCGATGAACCGATTAAAAAGGTAAAACAGTCACTGAAACAGGTAGAAAGTGGTGTTTTATTAGAGGGGAAGTGTATGCCGTTTACTGGTACATTTCTAGGAATTCTGAAAGAATACGTTTCCCTAAGGATATGCTATGGTTTTACTTATTACTTGTAGCACTTGTTACGTGCAGAGA
The DNA here is from genome assembly GCA_011009095.1 of Ignelater luminosus. Taxonomy (NCBI): domain Eukaryota; kingdom Metazoa; phylum Arthropoda; class Insecta; order Coleoptera; family Elateridae; genus Ignelater; species Ignelater luminosus. The sequence continues at coordinate 73,596 of VTPC01000451.1, read as the reverse complement.
ATTTTCTTTTATCTGTTTTGTTGAAAACTGTGAGAGTTTATAAATAGAACCGTTTAATGGTCTGCTATGTGTTTTGTACATATTATTTCACAATATTTTTATATTGAATGTATTCAAGGAATAAATAAATTTATTTGGGTAAAGTAAGTTACACCTACGCACCCTTGGAAAATCTTTATTAGTTTTCATAAATAGTTAACACCGCTTAACAAGCAGTTAGCTACACAACATTGAATTAACTCATTAACACATTATCGCCCTGTAATGTTATCGTTACCGACGTATAAATTTGGTAGTACAGCACCAAGAGCAGGTGTAGCTATAAAAAAAGTTGTGTGAGCATGTTCTAACGGTTTTATTAAGTAATCCAGTTTTGATAAGCACACAAACGTTGCTGGTGTACTACGTAATAGAAATTGTTTGTTAAAACTGTTTTTTAGATATGCTAAATGTAGGTTATAAATATATTTTACCTTTATCATACAATTCGTGTAATTAAAAATTGTTCAATTATTCAATTTAATATTCCAATACAGTCTTCAAATGCTTCGTACCTTTTTATATCTGCTAAAAAAATTCTGCAATTCTTCAAGTGCATCTGATAGCAACAAACTAATTACTGCATTAACACCACAATATAACACTTTTAATCATTATTGTTTCAATCCTGAAAGGTGGCACAAAGCCTTGTGATTTTGTTCACCAAACATAGCTTTGAGCACCAAAAGCAGGTTCCTAAAGGCATACGTATTTATTAAAAAGTTTACAAATGCATTAGAAACTTTTAGAGCACAGGTCAATAAGTAATCCGTGACGATAAATTTGAGCGGTAATTAAAAGCAAGAGGGTAGTTACGATGATTTTGTTGTCAGGGCGATATTGGGGTGCTCTGATCTACAAATCTGGATTCATATTATGCTTTTTAAGCAGTTATTAGTACTTTTACAATGCACGAATTTCCAATGAAAGGCATTTAAAGCAATTACGGAAGGAATTACATATAAAATTTTACAGTGTAAAATTATTAAATTACTAACCAATCTAGCGTATTAATAAAATAAACAAATCTGATAAAATAAGTTCTGCACCTTTCTCATTTAAATGTGGATTATATTCCTGATAAAATTATTTTATTAGGGTAACTTTAAATGGAGTAACGTAAATGGCTTGTATACGATAAAATTAGAAATACAGAAATAAGAGCAAAATTTAGAAGCGCATTCGATATTTTGCTGGTAGATAGTATAAACAAGTTTACTACTTTTTTTGATAGCATCCGTTCTCAATGTTGAATAAATTTCAATTTACACAAGTAGAGCTAGATAGAAATGCTAATATTTATTAATCAACAGTACAGGCATCGTCACATAATCTAATTATTAAGACAAGAAGCAAGTGAAATTAAACAAATTCAACATAAAGACCACAAATAACATAAACTCGTAAATCAATTAAAAATAAAACTTTGAATACGAACGTTTCATTTCTTATCATCTTGAACCTAATTAACTGCTATAACATCCACGATATGTAGAATAACAGGAAAAACAATTTATTACCGGAACTGTGCAAACACATGTAATAGAGTTGCAATAAGAGCATAATGATACAAAAAGTAAGATTAAAGGGCTTCGTCTGTCCATAGGACCTTTAAATAGGACATTTAAAAAGTGCGACAAACACAGCCTGATAGAAAAAGAATACTATCACTAAAGAAAAAGAATATTCTTTCTTTTAAGTATAGTTTTTAGTTTATTCTTTCTGGTATAAGTTGGCTGTTGACATGGTGCAATATTTAACATTATTGTAAATAATTCAAGAACATTGCTAATGAGGTGTATTTTGAAGAATAAATAACAGCTTCCTTAGCATATGGCAAGGCTAGAAAGCCAATTTTAATAAGTCTTGAGTCTTATGCTTAAATATACTAAAATATTAAGTATATTTGTGCTAATAAGTTTTAAAGATATCTAAACGCAGGATATTTACACCCTGAGACCAATAAAACCAGCGTATATCGTTTTTGACATTTTGCAGTTAGTCCACCACAAGATACAGGGTTTAACATTCTACACGCAATTATTTAGGAACCATTTAGGTTATCGGGCTAAAAGTTTGTAGTCTGATATAACTCAACCTCTAGATTACAAAAATTAAATTAGAACAATTTTCAGAACCACTTGTCAAATTCCCAACACAAAAGTATAGAAGTACCATAGATCTAAAATCGATAATAACGAAATTAGAACAAAAATCGGAATCTCTCCCGTTTAACGTTCTGCATTCGATTATTCGAGAATCTTTAAAAATATTGGGCCAGAGCTTACCGTTCTCATACAATGCATTTTCTGGATTGCAAAAGTGAAATTAAAACATTTTTTTAGAACAGTTTGTCAAACCGGAAACAACGTCGCCTTTCATTTGATAAATGGAATTATTATTTTTCTATTGCTTAAACTGACAGTCTGTAAGACTTTCGACACAAAAGAATGGGAGTACCATAAGACTAAAATTGATAATAACAGAATTAGAACAAGAAATCGAAATCTGTCCCGTTTAACGGTCTATACGCAATTATTCTGGAACCGTTTAAGTTATTGGGCTACAACTTCATATTCTGGTATAATTCGATCTTTAGATTGCAAAGATGAAACTAGAACAATTTGTAGCTTTGGTCTGATAGGTAAAGGTTTTAAGCTTGTTTTCCTAAATAAAACTGCAGCTTTTCTTTGGTCGTTAAACAGTACTCCCAACTTTGTGTACTATTAAGGTACCGGAAAACCATTGGCATTTCTGAGAATTATAATAGCTTAATGAAGAATGAAAAAAATTTCTGGTTCCATTGGCAAATTCATTCCCTATCAGAGACACGCGTTGGCAAATGATCAGCATCCTAAACAAAAGATTTAAATACTCTCACTATACTTAGAAAACGAACGAAAATGACACAGTTAAAAAGAAGTTTTGTAGTGTAGTAAGTAAGTCTTAAATACCGCATTATCTCTAAAAGCTAAAGTGTAATAGGCTGTGATTGAGCTTCTTTGGTTGAAAACATTGACTTCATTATTTTTACAAAATTTCAATATCCTACGCTTTGATACTGAAAGCGTTGCAAAACAAATTTAATTACAGCCCACCACATCTTAGTTTCTCTTTCGATCAGGTGCTACTTTAGAGTGAAACGCTTAAACGAACACAAAGAATTCTGATTTCTTGTTCTAACTCTGTTATTATTGATTTTAGACCTGCGGTACCTCAATACCCTTTTATCGAGAAACGTGAGAGGCATTTATCGATGCAATAAAAAAGAAGAGATTCCATTTAACAAATGAAAGTCGATGTTGTCTTCGGTTTGAGAGGTTGTTCTAATAAATGTTCTAATTTCAGTTTTGCAATCTAGAGATCGGATTGTACCAGAACATCTAGTTCTAGCTCAATATCTTTGAGTTTCCTAAGAATCAAGTGCAGAACGTTAAAACGCTGTTGTGTTGTTTTAGTACTTCTATTTAACAAATGAAGATCGACATAGTTTTCAATTTGATAGGAATCCTTAAAATGTTTTAATTTCATTCTTATAATCTAGAGGTCAAATAATACCAGAATCAGAAGTTTTAGCCCAATAACCTAAACGGTCCCCGAATAATCGCGTGCAGAACGTTAAACGGGACATCCTGTATACCAATACAGTTGTTATTTCTAATCGACGGGATAATGCTATGCAATCTTAGTTCTATCCGTACTTGAAATAAATCCTCAAACCATTAAACCAATAATTGAATAATTATGAGCGTAGAAGTAGTATAACTTGAGTATACCATTTCGTACAAAACTTGTTAGTTTGCTTATTTTATAGCAAACTTCAGTAAGTAAGATCAGACGGTATATTATATTATATGTACAACAAAGGTTCAGTGACTGTGTCTTTGTTATTCTTCTTTGTTTTTTTATCTAACAATGGTCATTAAATCAAATTTAAAACCTTGCTGAAATTTAATGTTATCTTCATTCAGACTTCTCCATTACTCACGTTACCTGTAAGTTTCATTTACATGTAGGTTAGTGCAATAAAATAGAACATTAATGTTGTTGATTTAGTGTACAATTGGGGTCCGACAGTAAGGTTTGTAGTTTATTATGGTTAACAGCTCGTTTAGGAATGAATATGAGACCTTTGGTATTTAGTATTCAGTGTACTCCTTTGTAACTTTCTTCTTTTGAAGTTCTGGTTTTAGACTATTCTTCTTAAAAGTAAAAATTAAGTCAAACTCACTATTCTCGTTTTGCCGCCACGATCCGGAATAAGCTGTACAATGTTTCAGAGTCAAAACTGCCTGTCGGTGAATACATAAACTTTGGAGTACAACACACGGAATAATAATTAATTTAACTTACACAGGTTCATGTAAACAAAGTCTTCAGAAAACGCAAAATATTGGATAGCATTATTTCAAAAATGTTCTCTGCTACGCGCTTAGCTTATGAATATAAATATTCTTTCAGTATTGTTTGGGGTATGGTTTCCTTCAGACTAAAATCAAGGGCTTCATAGGTCACAATTATTTACTGTGCTGTACCATATTTCACTCTACAGTTATCTCCCAAGAAGAAAGCAGCGCTACTCTGGGCAACAGCTTTTAAATTCCATTGAGGGAAATACTTTTGGTACCTGACGCTAACAAACGCGAAACAGTAATTTGCATCTGTTAATGTCAATAACATTACCTATACTAAATGTAACACGTAGGTTCTGAGTTCACATCATTTATTATTGGAGAATTGAGATTATATTACGTCATCTTTTCCATGCAATACTCGAAAAATCTTCACATATTCGGAAGTGAAAGAGGAATCACAATAAACACTGCTCTATAGCTGGTGCAGCCAAGTAGTCTTTACAAGTCCTGTATGCAGATACTGTGCAAGTCGACGAAACGGCCAAATTGGTCCAAATCAAATCGTGACAAGAGATGAGATTCTCGAACTTATACAAACAAATTACAAAGGATTTTTGGAAGAGAGAGCCACATGGTGTGACTTAGTCGTTAACATGGTACGGCTGTATTTGGAAGGCTCGAGTTTAAATTAGCGAACTAATTGTTACGCTAAGGATTTATTTGATTAAAAGTTTTATCATTAAGCAGATCACTCACTAGCAAACATGCTCGTTAACTTGGTTGTCAACATCGCTTGTGGCGCGAGGTTCGATTGTGTGTTGGTAGGCTCGTCAACAGGCTCTTGGAGAAACCCCAAACAGCCACGACACATGAGCCGAGAGTCCCAGTGTGACTCAACCTTCAAGAGGAAGCAGTGGTTGCGTTAATAGAAACGTATGAAACTATACAAGAAAAATGAAAATTAAATCACATTGAAGGTCGGCAGTGTATGGGCACGTGAGAATATGTTAACGAAGATGTTGCCAAACGCAAACATGTTCAGTTGCCAGTAATCATTCTATCTTATATAATACTAGATATTCAAGAATGAGAAGAACACAACAAAGAATAAAATCTCGTTTGACCAATTTTTGCATCTGCAAATTTTAACTGAAAGACAGTGACAGATCGGTTTTTTGTCACCAGTGAACAGACTCCAGAAATATACGGCAATAAGGCAATGTTCAATTGAGTGTGACAATGTAAGATATCTCTTGTTGCTATTTGTTTAAGAAAAAAACAAAAAAACAAAGAGCCTGGATTTCACGTATTCTTCCAAGAAGCGCATTAATATTCTGACGCACCCTCCAACATTCAAATGTTATCATCCAATTTTACTCAACTTATGAATGGGATACCCATAGTACCTCAGCGTAGATGTTCCAGAATCCTCTCGTTGAGGCAAAAACGCAATCCAAGCCTAGAGAACCTCCAGGATGGGGATAAACCACATGAACAACCAAAAAAGGAATTAGGCAGTTTAGCTGACTCTCCCGTGTTGACCAGCAAAATGCCACACAGAATTTCGAAACTGCAGAAGAATGGATATTATCAAACATCATAAAGGACAGCAGCGAAACACGACCAATAGCAAAGAAACTGCTTTTCTCTAAATATCTAAAGTTGTGCAAATCCCCTAAATGAAATGCTTCCACATTTGGAAAACTTGTCTAGAGGACCTTTCTAGACACAAAAATAAAACGTCTAGGTCCCCGGCGAGCTTTGTCACTACAATATGTCGGCATTAAGTGGCCCAAACATGATAACGGACATATAGAAGATGAAGATATACAACTTTTTGGTCAAAGATTAGCAGAACTAAAGGGGACCGTACCGACACTTCGTCACAATCCAAAGGGTGCTAGATCGTCAGTTGCTGAAGCTCTTGCACAGACCTTAAAAGCAGTAGTGAAGACAAACTCGATATCCTCATGAAAGGTCTTTTCCTATTTAATTTTGCTGTACTTTACTAGCCAAATCCGTTTGAAAAAGTTTCTAATTTAACAACCTATGTAAAGGAGATGGTATCAGTATGGAAGTACAATAGCTTCGCAGTCGCTCCTCATGCTCGCAAACCCAGCTCCAATTACACAAAGACCCCAAATGAAACTCAAGTAACGAAGAAGGTGGAGGCAAAGCTAGCCGACGGTGATATACATAGTACGCTACGACTATTGACATCAGAAAACACTAGAGCGCTTTAGAATAAGGAAACCATTCTTGCCCTTGCAAAAAAGCACCCTCCCCATCCCACACCTACAACTTTTCCGAGCCCATCGGCAGAACACATTGAAGTACCCGAGGCAGAGGAGAAGGAACTGAAAGCCATCGTAGCTACTTTCTTATCAGGATCTGTATGTGGCATTGACAGAATGAGGCCTCAAATTCTAAAAGATCTTTTCACCCCGAAGGAAGAAGGAATCCATGAACGACTTTGGTCCAGAACAAATACTGTAATACGTCCAATTCTCTTTGGTGCAAGTCTAACAGCTCTAAAAAAGAAAACTGGTGGAATTAAACCGATAGAAGCTTTTCAAAGAATGGCTGCGAAAGTGGTGTGTCAAAGACTAAAACAACCTATCACTAATCAACTCGCCCTTCATCAGCTAGGGGTGGGAATTCCAGAAGGAGCCGAGATTAGTGCTTACGCAGCATGGACTTATATTAATGTCAAACACAAATCTCCCAAGGTTGTTCTAAAGCTGGACTTCCAAAATGCATTCAATAAAGTAAGGAGGGATATAATACTAAGTGCAGTTAGCAGTCATTTCCCCAAAGCCTACCCATTAATTGAAAGCTTTTCTTTGGTTTGACATCTCTCCCATCCCGTTGGGTCTGCAATTCTTGCTCTTGTTATTCACCTAATTGTGGATACCATACAGGCGGAACTAAACCTATGATATTTGGATGATGCCACCATACGGAACAGTCCAGAAGTCGTGCTGGCAGACAGATATCGTGCAGAAAATAATCACTGAAGTGGGGCTAACCCTAAACTCAACAAAGTGTGAAACGGCAGTAGAAGGAGCTCGATCGATTGATGAGCAGCAATCTGTGATAGAGCTCTTCAAAAAAATGGCACCAGGCATAACAGTAATGCAAGAGGAAAACAACTACTTACAGTTCCTCTCAAGATGAAGTGATTAACTCCATTATTTAAACAAAAACTGAAGCACTAGACATAATGACAAAACGGTTACTTTTTCGTTTTCCCTTTTTCCTCCTTCGTACATTAGTATCTATCCCTCGCCTGATCTACTTTCTCAGATGTAGTCTGACTTGGAGAAAAATATCTCTTTTGGAAAAATATGACGCCACGCTGAAGTCGCCATTAGAAGCCATCCTAAACATTTCCCTCTCAAGAGACTCTTGCCTGCAATCATCCTTACCGGTAAAGATGAGTGGTCTTGGAATTAAACATTCTATTAACATAGCTACCCCGTGCTTCTTGGCTTCGTTAAACAGTTCTGTGTCGTATCCTTCCAATCGACATTTTTCTTAACACAACAACAAATATTGCCGAAGCCCAAAAATTTTGGGAGATCTCGTGTCATGCTGAGGAAGTCCCAGCAGGTTCCATTTGCTGCATCCAATCTGTAAGGAAATCTCCAGTGATTCAGCGCACTCTGTCCGACCTTACAATTTCAACCAATACGGCAGAAGATAAAGCTTGTATTTTAACGGCGCAATGCTTGACATTCGGGTCCTGGCTTAATGCCCTACCTTCTCCACAGTTGGGGACTCGCATGTCTAGAAAAACCTTTAGAATCTTTGTCGCTATCAGATGCCTCTGCGGTGCAGCAGTCTCAACTAAGAGTTTGCAAGGTTTAATCTGTAAACTAAGTAGGGGAAGAATTTCTCGACACGACGCTCTAAATAAGGATATGCTGCAAGCATTACGAACAGCAGGTGTACCCTGTATTAGAGAACTTCCTGGTTGTTCCAAATCCAACGGTAAGGGATCCGGTGGACAAACATTGGTTTCCTGGAGAAGAGAAGATGTTTAATATGGGATGTTTCTTGTCGCGACACCTTCGCCTCCTCCTACCTTTCTGGAACCTCCAAAACAGGCAGTTATGGAGCAGTTACTGGAGAGGCCGAGAAGAAAAAAAATACGCCCAATTGTTGGACCAGTTTGAGTTCATACGCGTGATCTTCGAAACAAGCGGGGTGTGGAGCAAGGAATCCTTAAAGTTGATACAAAAAATAGGAAGACGTACATCACTTCTATAACTGGCGAAGCAAGATTTACTACCTTCCTGATGCAGAGATTAAGTATCGCCATTCAGAGGGGAAATTCGGCCTCAATCTTGAGAACATTGCCCCCGGGGAGGGAGCTAAAAGAAATCTTTTGTTTATAGTTTTTTAAGATAGTTTATTGTTGTAAGTTTTAGTTAGGGGAATATGTATTTAATAATTTCTAATAATAATAAAAGTTTAAAATTTATTCAATAAGTTTTTAAATTACAAAGGTTGTCTTAAAAGTATCAGAAATTCATCTTTCGTAAATATTAATAATAAGAAGGCAACCGCATCAAATAACCATTTAGTTATAACCGCTATTATTAAATTAAATAAAGCGTATGCACTCATTTCAATTGAAGACTAACTAAAATCTTATTTTATAGTGTATGACTTTGTTTATAAAAGCAAGTTTGGTTTTTGTTTGGTTTTTAAAACGAATTCTCTAAATAAACAATTTATAAGACGTACCACTATGTGTATGTTTCTATCCTATTAATACGCTATTGTTGTTTCACCATCCCTAGTACGTAATAATTATTAGTTTAAATAAAGTCACAGTTCGTTTTGAACTACAAAATTGTATCATACTGAAAGATAACCATTTTTAAATTATATTACACGCACATAAAAAAACATTCTCTTTCTATTGTAATACAAACAGTTATTTAATTTAGAACCTATCTTTAAAAAGTCAACCTAGGTTATTATTCCAAAATCGGTCTGTCGGAAATCAAAAACTGTATTAATCATCACCGTACTTTAACTCCGTTACATTACCAGTGGATACCAAATGTAAAATGAAAATCAGATCAGCGATTAAATGATAAACAGCATTGAAGTTACTCGTTCTGATACGGTTCAGTGAACGCACTAATTTGCTAATGCAATGACCAGCCTATAAGTTAAAGTACATGGCTAATATGAAGATATTTCAAAGACCACCTATTAGCACCTCATTATGTATATTACAAACATAAAACACGTGGGTTGTTATTACCTAGACAAACAGCGAGCTTTTGATGTTTCTTAAGTGATCAATAACTAGAGGCAAACTTCTATGAAGAGTTAATCGCGAACTAAAATTTTATGTATAATAAATGTGCGACATAATTAATTAACGTTTTTGTTAAGATAGATACTTTAATAATAACTCCATACACCTAACATTATTTGATATTTTAGGAATACGCTTCCTAAGGCAACTTTTGTGAAGAATTATTTTCAAAGTATAATTTAATAAATATTTATATGGAATTTACAACATAATTAGTTAACGTTTTTGTTAATAAGTAATAACTCAATATTTTCAAACGTTATTTAAAATTATTTTCAAAGCAGTCTCTAAATTAATAACATTTTCACTAAGTGTAGTTAACTTGTAATACATTTAATAGATAAGAACTTTGAGTATTTAACAATATAACTTTGGAAATATTTCTGTTTAAATTTCTCATTCTTAAAACTTATTTGGTTCGCGTGAATACAATTAATAAACATGCAACTAAATTCACGGTTGAAAACGGACCTTCCTCGTTCTGATTTATTAGACTGCACCGATTCCGCTTGAATACAAAAATAAAATAAAAGCAAACGCTTCTTTCAATCAATACGTGCTAAAACAGCAATTCTTAAAACGCAAAGCAAGTTTGTTCGGGCACTGGAACGCTCTAGGTAATGCACTATTTAATTAAAGATTTCCTATTCGTTTGAGTTAATCAAATAAAAACTCATTTTAAAACAAGCAAAAAATTTATTGTCGTTAGTACTGTCGTTACTTAACTAATAACAGTTTAATTAATTTTTTTTCCGATTTCATAATAGAAAAGTGGATGCTGCCTGCTTTATTTGCTCTTCCGTTACAGACGAGATACTTAAATATTAAATAAGAGCGAGATAGATGACACATTAACAGCAATTCCTAACGTATGAAACAAAAGTTCTTCTTGGACACGTACGAATCACTTAAAAACAGTTTTAGCGCAAAAACTATTCAACTATTTAATGAACTAAGACACTCATCGTCATTAATTTTTGTAATTAATGGTTGTTTATTTTGCTTCCCCTAAAATAATTTTCTTTTTTCTTTGAAAAACTGTATTGGTAACGAAATCATTACGGAAATATTCTGTTACTGTACAGCTTCTTGAAGTTTCATCCTTTGATTTATACAAGTCCAAAAGCCGCAGTATAAAACATACCACAGGTAAAGGTTTAGTAAGCTTTTGCGTCTATAATAGCTATTATAGTTAAATTCATATCATAGAGCTGATTTCTGAAGATGAGCTCGTTTCAACTGTCAAAACGGGAAGGTTAAAGCCGTCCAAAGTATTAAAAAACTCAAAAATAGTTATGAAAACTTAATCAGAACTTGAATTTTTCTAATGCAGCTGTATTCTTCTGAGCACGCTGAATTAACATGTAATAGAATCTTGTAGATCAGCCATTTATTGAGCAAGATAGATCTGCTCAAAATACCATCCCAAGTCCCATAGAATCTAATTCATTCTGTTCAGAACTCAACATAACTGTTGGGTTTCACTGACATATAACTTTGAAACTATCCATGGTTCTATTATTTCAAAATTTCTGAGTAGTTCAAAGAAACTCACGGCTGGGGTCCTTTGTTCAAACTACAAACTCATGAAAATGGGGTTCATTTTTTTTGGTATGAGTTCATTGGAATTTAGACATTTAAAAACATTATTATTAGTTTTTTCTTCATTTTGTCAGTGGACAAGCATATTCAAATAGGTTTCCTTCTGTAACGGCTTTTAATAGTTGCGATTTCTTGATAAAATATGTTCTCATGTTCGTCACTTACTGAGTCTAATTTACTAGAAAAAAAGCCAATGTGTGACTATAGAAAGTGCATTTTAACGACATTGATACATATTTATAGTTCCAACTGCACCATACAAAAGTGCAACAAAAACAGATGACATTTTGTTGCCCGATACCTCACAGTATCTGTTATCAGGGGAGAGTTTTCTTTATATTCGTGTGATTCCCTATGCTTGACGAGCTTCTGCCAATACTCATACAATGAGCTTGCAACGTCATACAAAGGAGGTGTATAGGAAACGGATTGACAGTTAACCCTTCAAAATTGATTTACTTATTATCAGCAATAAATGAGATTAGAAGGTTTTGAAGCCCCCCTCTCTTTAATGTCCCATTACCTCAAACCAAGACAGTTAAACATCTAGGAGTATATTTAAAGGGAGTCCTAGAAGACTATCTCTTCTTACCGGATAGGAAGGGAGTAATTGGACCTCATATATTCTCCCCTTGCTTCACGACTCTGTTATATAAGACTACAAGACTATCTCTCGAAATGTCTAGGTTTGAGGAACGACTCTGCACCCTAAAGACGTTTTCCCGCAGATAATAAAAATATGTCTCATACCTTTTCATGTTCTATAACATCTAGAAAATTAATAACATCCGTAAAAGGCACCTAAAGGAGTTTCTTAGTAAAGTATAAATTACTCTCTAAACTAAACTTGATGTATAGTGCTAAAACGTGCTCAGCGTCCCAAATTGCTTTTCGTATTACAAATGCTGTTGTATCTGTATTGTCAATTAAATACTAATAAATTTCGTTTTTCTGACTTTGGCCGAAAATTAGATTCACTGTCTTTCCGTTTCTTGCCTTTCGACATTTTGTTTATGAACAGAAAAAGTACTACTTGTTGCTTGTGTCTATTAGTTGATATCAATTTTTGTTAATGTTCCACTCATTATGATTAGGAGTTTAAAAGCTTTTCACTGATCTTTAAAATACAATTGCGAAAAACCCAGTTAGTTTGAAAAAGGTGACGGGTCTGGAAATTCTCGCTTAGTCTGAAAAACCATATTAGCACTAAAAGCTTGATAGAGTACACAAACTCGGTCGGCCCAAGACCTACAAAATAGATTCTAGTATTTAGGCTTGGTATGATTTGGACCCGAAGGGGATGTCCGTGCGCTGTTTCAGTGAATTCTGGTTTTATGCTTAGAATAGATCTAGTTTTGAGATGAACTTTTCAAAAAGTAGTTGAGTTATAAATTGGAAAGGATTACTCTTAGTGAATTCCATTAGTAATTATAGTTAAATAAAAGTCCAAGTTATTTATGCTAGACTGTATGTGAAAATAATTGATAATAAAAGTACCTATCTCTCCAGTACCAGCTTCCTGGATTTTCAGGAATCCTGAAGCGTTGAAGAAATATAGGATAGCACTGGAATTGAACTTACGACGAAACGGTTGGCTCTATGTAGCTCACATAAAGTTCGGATAAAAGAGGAAAGAACAGACTATCAATTAGGGTAACTTTAGACTACGTTCGGTTTTAACCAGTTTAAACCATCAACAGGGTTTAGACCAGGTGGTCAAAACTGAATTTTTTGAAATTAATCACAAATCCTTAAACTTTAAATTACATACCTATTCTAAATGCATGAATGAGATGAAAAATTTAAACTTAAACTCACAAAATAAAAAGTTATTTCTATAAAATAGTAACATTAAGATACATTTTAGTTTCAGTACCTAAAACAAACTAACAACCAGGGACTGGAACCTAGAAATTTCGAAATAAGGGTTACAGTTCTAGTTCCTTCTACTTTAAAAATATAAGTGCCGGTTCCATTTGATTTAAAAATAAAGGTTTCTGTTTAGGGATTGTGTGGGGTTTCTTAAGGGTTCTAATGAAAAATGTGTTTAATTGCAAAACTAGAATTTTGAAGATTTTTTAGCGTAAAGAAAAATTAAATCTAAATTCTTAGTATAAGAGTTGTTAATTTCAGTAATTCTAGGTGCAATTCTTAATTATAATAATCGTAGTTTCATGAATGCCAAGGAACCAAAATTTAGAGGAGGAAAAAACTGGTTTCTGCTGGAAATTATAAGGCTTTCGGGTTCCCATTCAGTTCCATTAAATTCAATAGGTTCTGGTACAGATTTTTGTTTTTTTGAGTTTCGGCTGTAGTTCTTTTTATGTAGCGTCATTAGTAGGTAAGGCAATATTCAAACTGTGGCATTTCATATTAATTAGAATCCACAATAAATTAATCACCTACTGTTTACTTCTATGAATTGAAAAACTATATCGATGTTGAAACGAGATTCCAGACAATTTTAACCGTTTTTGGCTGGTTTAAACCAGTTTTGACCATTGGTGGTCAAAACTAAAAATAAGCAGCTTTTTCCCAACCCTGTTTAGAAACACAATAAGCACGCAAACCCAGCGAAATAAAAAAATTATTTCTATAGTTTTCAGTTTTTTTAGCTTCAGATGAATTTTGAAGACAGTTAGTACAAATATTTATGCCCGAAACAACTTGTTTTCTTCAAACAATAAACTTTCAGTACATTATTTTGGAACTTATCTACAATGTATAATAGAAGAGTTGCAGGGACTATTCTATAGATGAGCGATATATCACTTAGCTGTGATTTTTCACAGTTATTCAAAAATAATGGGTTGTGACTGATATTTAGTAGTGATTTATCAACTCTAAGAAACGTTTTTCTCGAGATTTCGTTAACCGTACGTAGCTGAAGTCAAAGTATTTAAAAGAGTTTTAAAGGTTTGAATATTATATTTCAGAAGTTCCAACTTGCATTTTGGCATATAAATAGCTATTTTAAAATTCCTCTATAGCTTTCATATTTATGATGCTAATGCTATTTTAAGATAGGAAAATAATACTATTAATGAGAGATTTCAACGCATGAGTCGGGAATGGCAGGGAGGAATTTGAAGTTATAATAGGTGAACACGGAATAGAAAATAGAAATGAGAATGGAGAACTTCTACTGGAGACTTGCGGCAATTTCGAACTCTGCGTAGGTGGCATACTATTCAAAAACAAAACATGTTACAAAATAACCTGGGTGTCTCCAGATAAAAAACCGAAACCCAGATTGACCACTTCTGTATCCAACAAAGATCGAGGAAAATACTGCTGGATGTTAGGAATAGGAGAGGAGCCGACATCGACTCGTACCACCACCTGATAATTGCAGAGATTAAACTGCATGACAAAAGAACTATGACAAACAGAAAGGGAAATAACAGACATAAAAATAGGCTACTTGACCCGAATACATTAGATGAAAACACCAAGAAAACAATTACAGAGAAATTAGAAAAAGCAACGGAAAGTATTAATTACGACCTGCCCGTCGAGGAATTATGGCAAAAATGCAAGGAAACATTTACAGAATGTTACTAACATCCACCGCCTAAAAACAAGAGGGAACCGATTGAATGAGTGCTGGGTCATGGTCAAAAATAAACAAAGCAAGGAAAATTAAAGAAAGAATTTTAAGCAATAGAAACACTCAAAGAAAGGAGGAGCTTCAAGAGGAATATAAAAATGCACTAAAGCCGTAAGAAGTAGTATAAAGAAAGGCAAGGAAACATACTAAAAATATTGCAAACTAGGCACAAATTGTTGCAGATAAAAAAGACACCAAAGAATTATACAAGAAAATTAGACAACTCACGGGAAATAAAAGAAATAACAAAGACCTACCACTACACAATAAAAATGGAAGGAACATCTACACAGTCAAGGAACAAACAGAAAGATGGCAGGAATATTTCCAAGAAATATTGAATGGTAACAATGAAGGCACTCAAAACCCACAAGAAATAGATTCAGCTGAACTACCCACAAGCACAGATACTCCCACAAGAAAAGAAATATCTCAAGCTCTGAAAGGAATGAAAAATGGGAAAGCTCCCAGAAACGATATGATTACTGTGGACATATTGAAGATGGACATAGCCACAACTGTAAATATCATTAAACCGTTGATTGATAAAATAAGGATAAATGAGACCTTCCCAGAAGATTGGAAAGAAGGTACAATTATTAAAATGCCAAAAAAGAGTGATACCAGAAAATGCAAAAACTGGGGAGGCATCACCTTACTAAACGTAACTAGCAAACTGTTTTGCTGTATAATACTGAACAGAATTAACGGAAAACTATACAGCAAAATAAGAAAAGAACA
>VTPC01000451.1:44088-57901 GCA_011009095.1 Ignelater luminosus | reverse complement strand
AAACGGATTCAAGCCCGGGCACTCTTCTGTCGATAATATTAATACTGATGATGTTGGAACAGTCACTGGAATGTGGGTTTCCATTACAACTACTTTTCATAGAATATAAACGAGTCTATGAGTCGATAAACCGTGAATACATCTGGACAACTTTAAAAAACAAAGGCCTGAAATCAAGAATAATCCGTTTAATAAAAGAAGAGTACACGGAATACAAGAGTAGGGTACTCCACAAAGGGCAAATATTGTAACCTTTCAGAACAGATATGGGAGTCAAACAAGGATGCATCCTGTCCGCGTTGTTATTCCTGATAGTACTAGATGTGATACTATTTGAAACGACAAAAAGAATCAGAGGAATTTGTCGGGGTCTAACAGATGTACTGGAGGACTTGGACTACGCCGACAACGTTTGTCTAATATCATCTACGTAACAAAATATGGAACACAAACTGAACGATCTTACTGAGGAATCCAAAAAAGCCGAACTAAAGATAAATGTAGTAAAAACCAAAACCTAGTCATTAACTGCGAGGTAAACACCGTACTAACGATCAACAAAACAGCAATCGAATCTGTGACGAAGTTTTCATACCTTGGAAGTATAATCACAACAGAAGGAGGTACATCCACAGAATAAACAAGGCGAGAAATACATTTGGTAGGATGCGAAGTATATGGCGACCAAACAAGCTAAAATTGCTCACCAAACTGAAAGTATACAAATCCACAATAAAACCAGTTGTTCTTTATGGCTCCGAAACATGGATGGTAACTGAGGACTTAAAGAAGAAACTGCAAATTTTTATAAATAGGTGCCTAAGGAATATATTTGTAACATGGTGGCAAATCAGACGAAGAACTATGGCAAAGAACAGGCCAGGGAAATATAAACAGAGAAATAAAGAAGTAAAGGTATGAATGACTGGGATACACCCTGAGGAAACCCAGAAATACACCCAGTCACTCTATATTAGAATGAAATCCACAGGGAAAGAGATCAAAAGACAGACCACAAGCAACGTGGAGGAGAACTGTCTTAGAAGAAACATTAAAAACCATTCTACAACTTAGATGAATCGTACGGAACCAAAAAGGCTGGAAAGAATACATAGAGACAATATAAATATATTAAGTTTGTATGTAAAGTATTTTTTAAATCTGTCTTAATAATAATAATAATGCTATTTTATATAAACTGCTCATGACAAGCAAGTTTATCAGTGTACATGAGATGCCAATACAGTTATTATTGATTGGGCTCTGCAGCTAGAATCTTAGAATAATACCGTCTTTGGAGAAGCTAGCAACACATGTATCCTCTCGTTATGCCTGTGACTCGAGCTAGGCACCATCCACGGTTCAGATTCTGCATTCTCCATCAGGGAAAGTTGGTGGAAAAGTCTTTTTAATTTCTGATATTCAGGATGACATCAGGGACACTCAGGCACAGTCTTCTGTTTTACCAAGCAATGATTATTAATTTCGCAGTACGAGGGCGGTTCAGTAAGTACCCGTGTTTGACGACAGAAAGCGTTCCTGAGGGAAGTTGGTGTTATCATCGTGTGCTGCCATCTATCAAACGACGGTATAACAAATTGCAGACTGATTGATAGGTTAGTTTGGATTTGACAGCCATTTGAGTAAGACGTGTTTCGTGATTTTAGCTAAGATGGAAAAAGAGCAGTATCGTTCGGTAATTCGCTTTCTGTTTTTGGATGGGAAAAAATGCGAGGAGATAAAAGCAAAGTTGGATGCTGTTTATGGGGACACTTCGCCATCTATGACCACAGTTAGATATTGGTTCAACGAATTTAAACGTGGGCGAACATCCGTTTTTGATGAGGAGCGACCAGGACGCCCGGCAGACGTGGTTACCGAGGAAATCATTCAAAAAGTCCACGACATGATTCTCGCTGATCGACGAACGAAAGTGCGTGAAGTAGCAGAGGCCGTAGGTGTGTCGACCGGAACGGCAATTAATATTTTACATGATAAGTTGGCGATGAAAAAATTGTCGGCGCGATGGGTGCCGCGATTGCTAACGGTGGACAACAAGCGGATGCGGCTGTTAACTTCGAAGCAGTGTTTGGAGCAATTTAAGCGAAATTCGAAGGAGTTTTTGCGTCGAGTTGTCACCGTTGATGAAACCTGGATTCATCATTACACACCAGAAACTAAGCAACAATCAAAACAATGGATTTCTCCCTGTGAATCTGCGCCAAAGAAGGCGAAGATGGTTCCATCGGCCGGAAAGGTCATGGCGACGATTTCTTGGGATGCGAACGGCGTCATCCTCATGGATTTTTTTAGAAAAAGGAAGAACGATCACTGGACAATACTACAGTGAGGTATTAGACAGCTTCGACAAAAAATTGAAGGAGACACGGCCGCATTTGGCGAAAAAGAAGGTGCTGTTTCACCACGATAACGCACCAGCACATTCATCCGGAGTTGTCGCCGCCAAACTGCATGAATTGCGTTATGAATTGCTGCCGCACCCCCCGTATTCACCCGATCTGGCTCCCTGCGACTTTTTCTTGTTTCCTAACATGAAGAAATGGCTTGCGGGAAAAAAATTTAGCTCAAACGAGGAAGTCATCGCCGAGATAGAGGCGTATTTTGGAGAGTTCGACAAATCCTATTTTTTGGAGGGGTTAAAAAAAATGGCAGGAACGTTGGGAGAAGTGTATATTTCTAAAAGGAGATTATGTTGAAAAATAAAAAAAAAATTTTTGAAAAAAATTGTGTCTTCATTTCTAACACGGGTACTTATTGAACCGCCCTCGTACTTTATCGAGTTTATTTGTCCCTGTTTTACTAACATTCTTCTTTTCTCGAATAATTCTTACGTTGTTTCACTCCACTTTTTCTTGTATTTTATGTCTAATTTAGGTAGCTGTTAGTCTGCGTTTAGTAGTGTTTTGTTTAAGTGGTTTGTTTATTTGGTTAATGTTCATATTTTCAATTTGTTTTCTATTTCTTTTGGTATTCGTCTCTCTTCTGTCTTAGGATTTGGGTATCTATTTTATGTGTTTGTTTCTGCATAAGTTTCAACCTTTTAAATTTTTTGTTGATTACAATTTTTGCTCTCGATAGTCTATGATCACTACGTGTATTAAAACTGTTTAGTGGCGTTACATCTTTGACTATTAGTTTGTTTGTCGACAATATATAACCTATTTCGTTCTTATATTGACCATTCGGGCTTATTCAAAAGTCTATTTCCTTTTTGGTTTCTTATTGAAGTAAGTGTTCATTGCGTACAAGTTTTGTTGTTGTGGGAAATTTATCAGCATTTGACCTGTCTTGTTTCTTTCCTAGCTTTACATTAAAATCTCCAACTACTAGCGAGTGTTGGAAATGGTCTTGTTCTATTACTGTTGCTATTTCTTCGTAAAATAACTTTGCTTCCTCATCAACGTGATTTGATGTGGGAGCATGAGTCTGAACGATCTTTAGACAGCAAAACTTTGATATAATGCACCACAATGTAAGCCACCCTATGAGAAATGGAGTTGTACAGTATTACATTTAACACTAGATTTTGTCGTCTCCGCCTATGTTATCCTCTTTGTTTGATGTTCCTTTGTAATACAATATATTTCCAGAATTTAGAGTTACTCATTTTTCTCCTTTTCTGTTTATTTCGGACTGTACGACAATGTTCCACTCTACGTTCGTTAGTTTTTTTCAGTTCATCCAGTTTTTCGTTTTAATTTTAATATTGTACGTATCAATTGTAAGCTTTGTGTTCGTTTGGCAGCCAGTTCTTAAGCAGGTATTCTTAGCACCCTTGGCCTTGGCTATCTGATTCAGGGCTGCTGCAGACTAAGGGTCATCTCCCTGTACAATATATCTTGTTAAAATGATGTTTGGCATTAAAACACCACGCTTGCCGGGTTTGTTGGCAAATTCTTTGTACCAGCCACTTTTAACTTAGAGGCAGACGCTGGAGTCGCCTATTCTGGGTACAGGCGCAGTGCACAGTAGTGCACTTTCGGTCCACCCTGGCTATTCATTTCCCAAGCACCACCCATATTTGGGAGACATTCCCTTATCCACCTTTTGGGGAGCTGCCCGATGGAGGACTAGCAACCCCACACGGGCATTTGTGAATTAGACAAGCAGAAATAAGGCTGTTCAATCAGCTACAGCTCAAGTATAATTTGATTAAAGTATAGAAAAACTTGTCACTTTAGTTTATGAATAACAAATGTATATTTATTTGTGGTTAATCAAGAAATTATTATTTTGTCTTCTGAAATTGTTTTTAATGCCTATAGTAAGCATTCTAATAATTTCTGTCCTTGTTAAAGTTCCAATGCTTGTCGTAATGTGAACTAACCTATATACCGCGTGTTTCATTAATAATTGGAAATATTTTAACTGTAGAATCCTGAGCTCAAAATATTAAGATTTAACCCAAATCACTTAGATAAAATGTGGCTCCTTACTGAGTTACAGGGTGTTTTATCTACAAATTTAAAAACTATTTGTACCTAGTACTTTAAAACTATTTGACGTATCCTTGTCATACTTGGCAGGAAGTGTAGGTACTGCACACCCTACTACATTATGTTAAATAAACGTTTCTGGCTACTACCAGAGGCGTACGATAGGGGCGAGTGAATGGTTGACCCTCCCCAAATTCTACGCCATTGGCGGAATTGCCATTTTAGCACAATTTTTAGATTCTCCAATGCTTTCTATGTAAATAACATACTCTTTATTCATAGCGATATAGTCATTATTCTTCAAGATGAAGCGGCACAGTTATTTGATTGTAATGTGTATTAATTATGTCGGTGTTTTTGGGTCATAGAATTGCATTTATTACGCAAATAAAACTTTAATCCCTATTAGCAACAAAAAATAATGTTATTTATTAAAATTTCTTGAAACGAGTAGTTTTTAAATTTTTAAATAAAAACACCCTGTAACTCAGTAAGGAGCCACATTTTATCTAAGTGATTTGGGTTAAATCTTAATATTTTGAGCTCAGGATTCTACAGTTAAAATATTTCCAATTATTAATGAAACACCCTGTATAGCATAGTCCTAAAATAAAAAAATGTAATCTCATCAAGAACAAAATTTAAAATTATTTGTTTGAACGCAGAGTTTGAATTTGAACTTAAAATAACTATAATTAAAACGTTTTAGTTGCACTGATATAAAAGTCTCAACTTGCGTGCTAATTTTCTCTGTTATAGAGAAAATCAGTGTTCATAAAATCTGTATTTTTAGTTCCGTTATAGTAACATTGAAATATTATGTGTAATGTTTTTGAAATAGTACAAACCATAAGAAAAGCTAAAAGCAGAATTGTGGAATGTGTGTAAGCAAGAAACTACTTCTTTTACAATAAATAACTGAACTCCGCATCGGTTTATTTTACATTCTTAACATTTTTATAGAAAATTGAGTAGCGATTTGTACGAGATATCTTTTTGTCCCACGCAATTTTTACTTGCTGAGTATCTAATTTAATTACTCTAATTCGATGCTAACAGTTTTACATATACTGTACCAAAGAGTTTTTATTAATTAGTATTTACTGCTAAACGATTTATTGCTTCATCAATCTTATCCGCTTGATTCTATCTAAATAAATCAGTAATAATATATGAAGTGCAGATGTTATCGCTGTAGATAATTTATAAATTTGTAATTTGTAATTCGATTTTCGGCTCTTTTCATGTTCGCTAATTTGGAATGCGTCAAGCATGCCAGTACTGTTTTCTTAAACCAAATGAAAATAAAACAATTTTTAACTGGACATTATGGCAGTTGTTTTTTATAAACGTACATACATTTAACAAAGGTGTAATATGTAAAAGCAAGGTCAGAAAAAAGATTGTTTAAGTTTTTTAGTGGGAAGATTGATTGTTAAAAATCGCGTGTTTTTTGGTCACAGTTCTTAACTATGGTTTACAGTGTTTATTAAAATTATAATAGACTTAATTTCGACTTTACGTGCTCGAGAGTGCATTTCAAATTTCGTGTGTGAGTTTAAGATGACATTGGTTGTAAACAATGAGAGATGAAATGACAGGATCGAGATTTAAAAATTAAAATTCATAAATTTCATGACCTGCGGTCTAACACAAGTGACACATGAAATTTATGTATTACTGATTAAAAAAAACAAAGGAATAATTTTATAATTCTAAATTAAAATAATTTTTTTAATATTACATGTAACCGTAACTAATTATACTTTCATTTTTTTATTGGGAGTAACTCCTGGCTAATATTCCTTTATAACAATTTTATCGTATAATAAGACTACTTTTATAGATCTATATTTCTATAAATCAGCAGTTGCTGGATTGTTCAGTGATGAGTCAAGCTTGTAAAGTATCTATAAAAGCGCTCAAAATTTCATATGTGCCATTTTACGTTCTTTGCTCAAATTAATGTTGTAGCAAGTAGTACAATTTCTTCCTGTCTTGCGATGACGTGTGAACTAGTTGTTTATGGAGGTAGCAGCGTTTTCCAGTTACTGTCATGTAGCAAGAATTCGAAGCAATGTTCTTTGAAATACGCGGTACTTTTTTATGGAGAAAAGTTGAGTAATTTCCCACAATGGTAGATTGGATGCTGCTGATTGCTGTAGTGTCTGTAGCTTGGTACGCCAGTTTCTCTTTTTTCTTCTGTAATCGTAGATTTTCGATTCTTTTGTTTTGATTCTCGTATAGCTTCTAGTAAGTGAAATATTCTTTGAAAAAATTTTATTAAGTTCTCGTAGCTTTAAACTTGGCAAAGTGGCTATTTATGTAGCGGACTAATTCTGCCCGTCTCAAGCCTCATCAAAGAGTCTCTATGGATTTCAATTTATTCAAAGATTGAACCGCTGCAGTAATGTATCACAGCAATTAGATAACCACAGCAAGAAGTGCAGTAAACTCGTAGCATACCTACGTAAATATTAAAAAATGTAACAAATTCACATCTAGCTTTAAGGAAGGACAACTGAAAATGAAGTTCCTGCAACATGATGCAATAAGAGAGCAGATCGAAAAAAAATGAAGAGCACTTTAAGAGGTAGAAGAGGAAATGTATAGAAATAAAAAACTTTCCTTAACAGACTATTTTACTAAAGATACCATAATAGCCACTTAGCAAGAAGTATTTAATATCCTCTAAGTGGAGAAAAATTCATCAAGCCAAAGAAGAACTCAGCAAGAAGATTCATCCGAATGGTAAGAAACACATGCAGATCAGAATACGACAATTGGATCAAACTCTAACAAGAATGAAGGAAAATTCTTCCAATTCTTCCAAGCAAGAAGATAGGTAAAGATATTGTTGCAGGCATTTACTACTTCTACTTCATTTTGGCCGCCACATCAGCTTCTCCACATTAACATCCATTATCAGCTTATCACCACCGAAGGATAGAAGAGTAACTGCTACAGAAAAGAAATAAATGACAACCACCTATGGAAGACACACAATACAACAATCTCATGCATTGCAAAATGCCTTTTCGTAGTTGTGTCAGAAACGAACAACTACAACCAACCTTACTTGCATCAAAATTTCTTAATTCCACAATTTTGAGTTAAAAATTTTTTTAACGCGTTAGGGGCCAAAACACAAAGGTTCTCCACAGGACCACAGCAACCATCGCTATCTGTTTTATATTCAGCATGATTACAACCATGTTATACTTATGAGGCTGATTTGTGTACTCTATCCATGGCCTTGCTAAGTAATGCTAATATCTAGGGTTCTTGGTTGCATACTTCAAGGGAAATTTATTAGGTGTGTTTGCTGCGGCCCTGCAAATTGTGTTAATTTCCGCTTATACGATGGGGCTATAGCGTATCTACCACTGGTGATGCATACGGCCTAAACTGTATTTATTGGATGTGACCTCTATGGGCTTGGAAAGTCTAAAACGGGCACCTTTTCTTTACACTAAATTATGTCAATATTTAAGAATTTGTATCGCTTATATGATGGGGCTATGGCGGACACCATGTCAGATAGAGGGCTGTCTGCCACTGGTGACGGCTAAGGCCTAAATTGTGTCGATTAAATGTAACCACTGTGGCGTAAAAGGTCTACAGGGCAGTTGCAGACACCGATGTTTGGTTCGGTTGTGTAACTCAATGTGCAAAATTTAAATCTGTTGATAGTCTTTGCTTGATATTTTCAAAATTTAGCTTATCACTTAACGTGCTAAACATTGAAATTTGCATTTTTAATTATGCCAATAATCAAGAATAAAAGTTGTCGTTATTCGTTATCTCAACTGTCCGCCATAGTTATCAAAACAACAACAATTAATTGTCACAAACTTACTTCAACTACTTCATTCAATTAGCCAAATAATGTTAAGTTAGGTCAGTACAATGCTAAATTGCAATTGTTATGAAATCAATTCTGCTGGCATAAAGTATGTTAGTTGTGCCTCCTTAATTAAATGAAAGCAATTTTTTTAAATTAATTTAACTATTCTGGAATTATAAAATAATAAGTAGGAAATTTGATCTGGACGATAAAAGAAGGAAAAGAAAAACAAAGATTTAAACACTACAGTTAATAAAGAAACTATCTAGAATTACCTACGCTTTACGTTGTTGTCAACTAAAAGGGAAAATATTAAGTCTCGGCACTTACAAGTAACTAAATCTAACAATTGGGTGTTTAAAGTTTGAATAAGCAAATGGTCGTTTAAGTAAACGGCAATAAAAGTAATGTTGGTAAACAGAAATATAACTAATAGAGACACTAAGTATTAGTTTCTTAGAAGCTATTAATTTCGATAAAATAGAAAAACTAAGAAAAAATCCATAAGCAGGGGACTTACTTGGAAAAGCTATTATTCTGTTTGATGAATTATAGCTGCATCACCGTTAGCAAATAAGAAATTTCCGCTTCAACTAATAAAATTCTAAATCTTACTTTAGCAAATCAGCTATGTAACATACCGAATCTAATTGGAAGTAGAATATTTCCCATTAAAAAATGCACTTTGTTATCCATCAACCATGCAACAAATATTTCTCATGGAACCAAATTTCATTTTAAACTGTTGAAAACGCTAGCAAATTATTCACAAAACAATCAAGAAGGGAACGAAATGTTGTCGATTTTATTTGAATTAAATCTTGGTCTATAAATTATCATTTTATCAGTGTAAATTGCTTGCGTTAATTTAATACTGGTGAGAAATAGTCCAAGCAGATAAATGTTTCTATTTTCTGAATCGTAAATAGAATCGTTATTACTTATACTTTTCTCTATCTAATCATTAATATTAACTTTGGAAATGTCAGAGCAACAGTGAGTTGTTTTCTAAAAATGGAAATGTTAAATGCGTTTATAAATAAATAGATCAAAGAATATATAAATCACCATATCTTTCTATTACAGCAACTTCAAATATATTAAAATGCTATTTTAAAGTACGGTTAACTCTTACTTTCTCCTAAAATCGTTTTGAAAAAGGTAGAACGAAGAGTTTGGATTCCGTGCATTACTTAAATATATTCCACAACTATTGTTATCCGACATAAATCACTACATCGATTATTGCAAGGTCGAAAGTGCTCGACTCTTGCAAATCTAAATACGTAGTTTAGAGTTTCATGTCCTAATACGTCAAACGTGGATATAATAATGCACAGTTTCATCTCATACATAATTTATTAAGTTTTAAATTAATAATATGTCGAGCAAATATGTATGGTACTATATTTGAAACTGCTAAATTTCTATGGAACGCATTTCCTATAAAGCACTTTTCCCGCGCATTGTTATTATACTCACGCATAATTCGTTTAGTATTTAACAAATAAATATTCGTAAGCCAATTTATTAACTTTTGCAAATTGGTTTGTTGAACCTTATACTCTCTCTAATAATTTGACGCATGCCAATTAATGACAAAAATTTCTCAGTTCACGCAGAATCGATTTAGAAGAAACTGTTTGATAAATTTTATACAAAAAGAATTTCAATGTAATTTAAATAAAGTTTTAACGTACTAGCTCCAGTGGGTGGCCTTGGCCTTAAAAACACGCTGCGTTAAATAAAAAAGGTTTTATTTCAATCTTATCTTAAGAAGCAAAATAATATTAATTGGTTATTAATAGATACATACTTAATCTTAGAAAGTACTAGAATCCGAAAGTCGGATTTGTCGACACGTAATTCATACGAGAAATCATTTTTATCTAATTCAAACGAAAAAGAAAAAAAATAAGTTGATGAATTGAAAACAGTTATCGTCCTAAATGTTTGTTGCAGAAGCAACACCTTAGGTGATAAGATTTACGTCGAGCAAACTGAAAGATAGGCACTTAACATTTATTGCGATTCTTCTATTCTAAATGTTGAAACTTTATTGTTGTGAGTCACCATAAAGGGCTTTTTGTCAGTAAAGATAATAGTTCAATTTCTAAAGTACAATCGCTTGAAATACAGAATTTAATTTAGAAAGTTACAAAAATAATCTTCGGAGAAAGTAACAAGGATGGATAACTCCGTATTGAGGAGAGAAAAACAATTTACCTTCTACATGAAAGCTGGCAAATCAATGTTTAATCTGTACTTGTTGATTTATGGAACAACATTCAAAAATTGTAAAACACAATCTATAAGGCATACTAGCTGTAGCCCAAACTGCAGGCTTGATTACGAGTTAGTTTAAAATGTATGAACTTATCTTAATCTTAATCAGATGCCATTTAGAAACACTAGTAAACCTCAGCTTCTAATGCAGTTTGTAGATTGAATTCGTAAACAAGTCGTAATAGTCGGGAGAAGCTCAAGTCTAGCAAATAAGGCTTCATAGGACCTTTTTTACTAATTTTCATCGTTTCTTCAACCACTTCTACGATTACCAAGTATTTCTTTCTCTGTTCTCAGCTAAAACCTACCTGACTGCTGTACGAAGGTGAGGATATAGGTATAGACAAGAGTATTCAACCTCTCCCTTGCTAGGGTAACGTCTAGGAAGTCTTAAATCTCAGCCTTTCATAACCTTGACACTTTCAGAAAATGGAAAGACGTTTCATCGCCATTCCCATATGCAAAGCATGTTGAATCCTCTTTTGAGTTTACATATAAGCAACAGGTGCCTTCTTACAGTGCAGTAGCCTGTGAAAACCCCAAGGACCTATGCGCGCAGTTATGGTCAGTACTCGAGTGACTCTACGCTTGCCTTCAGCAAGCACGTCTTGATTTAGTGTGAATGCTAAGCTTTCAATGCAAACTTTAGTCGCCTGTTCTTTTACCTTGAGTCTGAACACAATCACGAATTTGTATTTTCGAGTTAAGTCTCAACTATAAAATGTTAGAGTATGCTGAGTAGAGCTCAGGATTGAGCTTTGCTCAAGTACCGACTATAAATACAAAGATTAGGGTTCTTTAGCTCTTGTTCTTTAGCCAATTCAGCTTTGACAAGTTATAACCGGTTATGATTTTTTTGCCTGACAACAGTCACGGCTTCTTTAGCAACGCATCTTTTCAGTTTAGTACGTCCATGCGTTTGGCTAACGTGGTCTGTTGCCTTGAAATCCCCAAAAAGTGTTCTGATTCTATAAGCAGATGTACTCAGTTTCAAGTCTGAAGAGAATTTAGACAAGGTAAACCTTCTTTGTTGTAGCAAGTCGTTTCAAAGCAACTACAAGCTTCTGAAAAAGACATTGTTTTGTTCTGGCTGAGCAGATCGCTTTTAGTACCACTTGGCTGCGAAAGTAGATGTAAATTTTTGTTAGGTCTCATTTCATCTGTGTAAGTCGCCGATAAATTAGTAAAGGCTTCGACCTGAAAGATCTTCACGTCTTTGTCTATTGTACATCTGAATTTTCTAGATATATGCCTACTCGCAAAGACTGCCCGTCGCCCATACTTATCCATTCGTACACTAGAAATCCAGCCTTAACCGAAGGTACTTCTTTTTCCACTAACTGAGCTCTTCTGATGTGTTCTATGTTCATTTTTTCCCAAGTAATAATCCATTTGGAAGTGAGTCGCTATAGTCTTTTTTTCCTTATCCAAGTTGGGAGATCCAATAGCCTAATTGTTGTTATACCCTAAACAATAGAAAATATAGTAGTTTTCATAATTAGTGTTCGAAAGTAGCATACATCGTGCGATTGTGAAGATTTACAAACGAGGCACTAGCCAAGTTCGGAAATCCACACGAGCTACAATATAGCACCTTCGAACGAGTTATGAACACTATTTTTAAGACGACCCCGACATTATGCCCAAATTTTCTAAAAATATTTTCCTGTTACGATATGGAAGTAACGATATTTTAGTAACAGTGTTCATAATTATTTTATAGGTTGTCATGAGTAGGCTGCTGCAGTCGATATGGCAACTTTCAAAGGGAGTTGTCTAAAAAAGTAATTATCAAAGCAAGCTTATAATCTATTACATTAGGAAAATTAAAAATATAAAATATAAAAATTCAGCTTGTTATTTCTAGTATGCTCACTCGGTCATCGCATCGCTAAGCAGTTTCTTCTAAAGGGTTTTCCAATAAGAGGTGTTATTTTGATATTCAAAGAAAAGTGCCATTTTTAAATATAAATGATCGGATGTTTATTTCATTATAAAGAGGAAGGTATGCCGTTAATAGTGGAAAATAACATCAGGCAAATGACCACCACGACCACGCTTACAGGACAATATCCTTTTCATGAAATTTTCCATAACCAAATCGCAAAGTGGCTGCCCTATGTCCTCGATAGCCTCACGAATTCCATCTTTGAGGTCTTGAATCGACGCTGGGCTGTTGGCGTAGACCTTCTCTTTCACGTGGCCCCAAAGAAAGAAGTCGCAAGGTGTTAAATCACAAGATCTCGGTGGCCAATTGTGATCACCTCTTCGAGAGATAACACGGTCCGGAAACTTTTTCCGTAAAAGATCAATGGTTTCGTTGCTTGTGTGGCACGTAGCGCCGTCTTGTTGAAAGTAAACGTTGTCCAGATCAATACCATCCAATTCCGGCCATAAAAAATCGTTAATCATCTCTCGATAGCGCAATCCAGTCACCGTAACTGTTGCTCCAGCCTCATTTTCGAAAAAGTAAGGTCCAATGACTCCGCCGGACCATAAACCACACCAGACAGTCACACGTTGAGGATAGAGAGACTTTTCAACAATAACTCTTGGATTTTCTGAGCCCCAGATCCGACAATTTTGCTTGTTGACGAAGCCACCGAGGTGGAAATGGGCCTCATCACTCAAGATGATTTTTCGATGGAATTCTGGATCATTTTCATGCATTTCAACGACCCAATCAGCAAAGACACGACGTTGTTGATGATCGGCCGGCTTGAGTTCTTGTGTTAACTGGACTTTATAAGCCTTAAGACCCAAATCCACATGGCTATATGACTCAGCGGTGCCCAAACCAGAAAAGAAACAATTCTCCGACTTTTTGGACAAATCTGCAAAAATATTATTTCTTAACTAATCCGAGAACAGAACTCGAGAAGAGAGAATCCAACTTTGAAATATATTCTTGAATTTTAAAGATTTTCTGATCCCCAAAGTTCTGGATTATTTTTGTCATCTATAACAATCTATAAGAATTGATTATGATAAGTGAAGTAAATATAATACATGTGTAGTCCAAAAATTACTGTAGTAGACGCTCTAAGAAAAGAAAAAAATCGTACAATCACAATTCTCTGTAAAATAAATGTAGCAAATGTCAATCTTTAACAGTATTATGAAGCTCCAAAGTTTTATCTCGTAATAATTAGTAGGAATAATAGATACGGTTATAATAATCATAAGAAAGCGGTTTGCTGTTATCCTCGTTTAACAATAACAA
>VTPC01000451.1:18341-39088 GCA_011009095.1 Ignelater luminosus | reverse complement strand
TCAGGATTCAATGGACTGTGTTTGCATGTTCTTGCAACTGCTTTAAAGGAGACTCGATACTTGTTCACCTCTTTTCGTGTTTTCTATTTGATTCATGGAAACAAAATTTCTTCATTTAGAGAAAATGAACCAACTACCAAACTCTAAATAGCAATTCGATACCGACGATGCCGACAAACCACAGCTGCATCGAGTTGCTGTTTGGGCGCTCTTGTAAACCAATCCCACGGTGCGTGACTTGTCATTGCTTGCAATAGCTCGACCGATCAGTGCAGGCAGGCCGTGAGACCCCAGCTTAAGCAGACTAATATTAGCTTAGTTCTTAGAGGAGTCGTAGTAATTTTGAAAATCTGTGGATTTTAGGCAGTGTGATCGTTTCTGAAAACTGGACTGCGCATATTCAAAATATCCTAGGAAAAAAACATAGAAGAAAATTGCTCACAAATAGACCAGACCCGTTTAGTCTGCTAGTTAAATTTGTTATAATTCAGGCATTGATTAAAGCGAATGCTACTACCACAAAGATTCGGTAAAGATAGGAAAGAACTCGAAAGTAGTAGATATTCAGCTTTCCTGTAAAAATATTGAGAAAGTGAGTCAAACCGTTCGGAACGATTGGCTTATGAGTACTTAAACGATTGCAAAAATGATCAGCATAACGCGATTGACTTCTCACCATTTCACAGTACCGTTTCCGCTAAATTTGATTCTGCGTAATTTTTTCCTTTGTCAAAAAAAACCCGAAAATAAATATGTTAAAGAAAACTAATTTCTTAGTCTGGGGTGCAGGTAAAAACGAAGATCTTTTGAGGAGATTGCTATTCATTGGGCCCGAATATTACGATCAACAGTGGAAAATACTGCGTATAACGTGGTGTGTGGATAGGAAAAATAAGTTTATCAAAAGTCTTCATTTCTTTTATTACTTAAAGTCTTCTAATTACCTGTCTAGGTTTGCCGATTTATTTGAGTTTTGGGCGAAATCATGAAGGGGATAAGTACTGAAATGCAATACTGATAAACTACCAGACCGGTTTTTAAATGCTTTTGCTAATGGCGTTATGCAAAATTTTAATCTGCTCAATCTTTTCAAAATGCATCTGGATCCATAAATTTTCAGATAAGAATAAGTATAAATACATGCCCTTTTTAAATAAGAATTAGAATTATTTTAAATTCGATGTCATGTCTCTTTTGATAATCATTTAAATTGAAGTACAGAAGATTCAGACTCTTTGTTTGCGCTTTGGACTATGAGTAAATATTTACTTAGAACAAAGGAGAATTCGTCTCAGTAAGTGGTATTAAGTTTTGCATCAAAACCCGTGATTCAGGTCTTCTGTTTTTGAAGTGTGAGACGGTCCTATAAACAAATATGCTAATTTGCAAGCATGAACGAATCTTTAGTCTTAGTGCGGAAAAAATGTTCATAGAAGATAACTACATAAGTTAAATAAACTTAGTGAACTGAAATATTTGTTCTGAGGCAGGCTCTTAAAGTCCCAAATTTTTTGCCCAGTCTTCAAAATGTGTTTTGCATCCGAATGCTTTGTCAAAAGGATTTCATGTGTAGAGAGATTTTATCATCTTGCTTCAGGATAAGTTCCATGCCATCAAGGTAAAATATAAACGACAAAGTAGTTTATGACTCAGCATTTTAAAAAAAACATGTTAACTGTTTTAGGTAGTTTAAGAATTTCAAAACTCTTTCGCGATTTAAATAGTGTTACGTTTTGACAAAAACGTGTATTTATTTTTAATATTTATTTTTACTTAGTTTATTACAATTTATTTACACTAAATTATTTATTTAATTATGTACAGAAGAATTTATTTATCACTAGTTAACATTTATTTCGTTCGTAACTACTAGCTGATTGACTGTACAACTCCCCTTGGCTCGATCAACGCAGCCTTATATTCATTCCCGCGTTAGTTCTCGATGGGGCTAGAAGATTCCCGCCATTTTCCTGCACAATCGACGGTGGGAAGCTCTGGATAGTTCGAGACTTCTTCGGTACATTCGACCAGCTTGTTCGCGACTGTTCGGGACATTTTCTAGTATATTCGAGGGATGGCGCGTTACAATAGTATTATAGATTATGGAAGCTCTTTTGAGAAACCTACATGACAGTACTCATCATCTAAGATATTATACTTTAGTAATTTAAAAGTTAATAAATAATTTCTTCTTATTGCCGACATCAACTGTTGCAGTCAATGGTGAGGATGGCGCTGACCAAGACACTATATGCAACCTAAAAGACAATATTACAAAAAGAGCAGCATAATCTGAAAGTGTACTGTGTCACAGTACCGCATTATTTCTCGTCTTTGTAAACATTCTCATTTTAATATTTTCTATTTGAGCACAGGCAGCTTCTTCTACATATGAATATTTGTCAATGACTAAGTCTGTAGCTACTGGAAAATAATGTTCGTTTTTAGAGTCAAGCCAATTGATTGAATAGCTGTTTTGAAATTCTTTATAAAATTTATTAGTTAACATCGCTCATCTAATAAATTGTATTTGACTTGTTACCAACAGAATAATAATTTGGGACTTTCTTGGTTTTACTAATAGGGAGATTCATCCAAGTAATTATTTTCACGGACCACGTTTGTACTGCTATTGACATATGTAAATTGTCACAACCTTTGTGAAAGCGGTCTCAGTTTAAGCATCCCGGTGCTACACCTGCGAGGCGAAATTGAAGTTAATCATTTCTTGCCCAATAGATATTTATTTCAGTTACTCTTGGGTTTTTTTAGAACTGATAACTAGAAATATAACTTAGCTTACCAAAACATTGAAACTCAAACAAATTCTAACAATAATCTGAATTGTTAGGAGGTTTGATCTCAGATGATACCTTAAAAGTTATATGTTATACCACTTGAAGCCAAACCTTAATCGAAGGTAGATAGTATAATGAAATCTGTAATCAGCAGTTTATAAAAGCTAAGATGGCTTTTCATGGTCTTAAATAGTTGGACATTAACTTGTCGCTCTTGGACAATATTGTCAGCATTGATCTCATCCACAGAAATACCTGTCAGGTTACTGACCCTAAAATTACTCCTGGTAGAGTTGTATTGAGCAAGAAAAACAAGCTTTACCAAGGTCAGTTCTTGTTTTGGTGCATCATCTCCAATGATGCTAGTCATTACCTTGCTCTTATCACGCTCTGAGATAGAAACTACTTGAATCTCGAACTAAATAATCTGCACCTATTTTTGTCAGTGTTCACTTTATGCAACTCTTACAATAATAATTATACGTATGGTAAGTTTTATTCACATCTATCACTGGAGCCCCGAGAGTTTTGGAAGTTTGCATTTTTTGTTTTTCCGAACACACTCATTCAGACAAAACGTTAAGTTTTGGTTTCGAAGCTTTTTTGTCATAACAACAGAGCACCGTAGCACTACGATTGACTTTGAAAAAGTAAGTAGGTAGTTTAATTTCATATTCTACAATTGTCTAAAAACGCTGTACTTGTTCCATTCCAAATTCAGTGTAGCTAGAAAGTATCTCGCAAAACAAGACCAGTTAGAAGAAAGTTAAATAAGCTCTAAGTTTCTTAGCTTATTCAAGATTTACGTATATAAGTTTCTGTTTTTTGAGTAATAAAAAAAACTTTATTTTTCTCAAAACTGCTGTTTATCTGAGAACATAGGAAAAAATTTTGGATAGAATTAGTCATCTTCTCAGCTTACTAATAAGAAAAAGTATTGGTAGATTCTAATTATTATTAGAATTGTTGTTGATTTATTAAAAAACTACTACTAATAGCTTTCTGCTTTATCAATTAGAATATTACATAATTATTTAAGCGAGAAATTTAAAAAAGGTAATATAATAGTATTAACCAATTACTTTTCATCTTAATCTAATTAGTATTGCCGGAACTTACTTTACCGAGCTTATTATCCACCACAATACTCCTGCAATTGGCACTACTGCCAACCTCTCAAGTGTAAAGGATTATTATGATGAAAATCCCTTGTGCTGAAATTAGATTTACATACATATAAAAAGCGGGGGCAACAACAGCAGCTAGCACATAGCATATGCAGCGATGCATTGTACTTTACAGTTGATTGACTGACGTACTCGAGGTGAGCGTACGATCTGTTCGGTTATCTATGATTTACCTGATTATTGGATCGAATCCAGTATTGTTTGGTAAAACTTCACTTCCCACGGTCATTTGTTTTGCATGTCGTGCTAATATATTCGAACAGACCTTTTTCCATGATCTCACTCTTTCGATACACCTTTACCCTAGCTGTAATTTTCGAATGATATTTGCCCACATATATCACGAATGTGTTCCCGTGTTCGTATATAGTGTGAGAGAAGAGCAAACGAGACAGATATTGCTTTAAAGTAAAGCCGAACGTGGTTTACCGGAGTACGTGTGGTTTGCAATGTCTTTTAGAACGTTTTAAGTGAAGAGGGTTGACTAATGCTTTAGAGGAGGAATATTCGTTAGGTACCTTGTTTGTGGCCGGGACAGGGTTGTTTTTATTTTTAATTGCGGTATGTTTGGGTTTTATGGGAATCTTCATATATGTCAACATAAATTAAGTAAATTAGAAGGTGTTTCGCAGCTTTCGCTTTGAGTGAAGCGTAAATTTAAAGCGTTTAACGTGGTGACAATCCTTCGAAAATGAGAATTATACGATACAATATAGAACTTACGACTGCAATGATATCTGTTTTGCTGCATTTCTTAATAGAAAGAATGAATGTGATCAAATCGTCATTTTTTCTATTGAAGACTTCATAAATGAGATTAAACTGAAAATTTAATGTATAAAGATCAGACCTTATTAATGTGTAAATAGCACTTTCAAACCCAAAAAGCTAAAACTGAGACTATCACATTTTTTAATAAATTGGGAATTTAAATTCAGTAAAGCAAATAGAATCATTGAGAAGCAATGTAACAAAACATTAACGGACATTAATCTTGCAGGTGATAACATCTCGTAACTGATTAAAAAAACTATAAACGGTGCAATATAAGCACAACTTACTTAATAAAGTACTTAGATATGTAGCTGATATAACAAATTTCGAATAATAGGATATTTTGTTACTTAGAACGCTATTTAATACAAATACAATACTCAGTTTTGTAAGACAGACTTGAATTTTTTATAACGAGGAAGATTAATGGGGTTATCATAAAAAATTAAAATCAGAGTTTAAGTAAAGAATAAGAATATTATGCTGGGCGTCTTCAGTTTACAACAGATCTAACAGGCTGAGATAAAAACAACAATTAGAAAAAATAGAAGTAAATAGGCATCAGCTATTAAAAATGTATAAATAAAAATGTTTACAATCTCATAAATGAAAGCTAAGAACAGATTCAAGTAAATTAGCATATAGCCCCTTATCACAATTTTTGCCAACTAATTGGTTAGTGTAGTATTTGGTGCAGTCTCTAAACTGAATGCTTACAGCAATTGCAATTCTACTAATATTAAACTGTTTTTCATTTTTTATTCATTTCATTTTTATTATAAATGCAAAAATTCCAACTTTTGAATTAGTAAAGATGACTTTAGCCCTCATTTGCTACCTCGATAACCATTCTCATTCATTGTAATTTTCCAGTACCATGTAGTATGTACGATTAGATAACAAGATCGCTCTGGCAAGGAACTTTACCATTGCCATCTTTGGTCCGGCGTATCGTAGATTCCGGTGATCTAATACCATGTTACGAGAAAAACAGGACTTAGTGACCCAGGTGGAATAACTTACTGTCATAATATAACTAATGAGCCACTTGATCAGCTTAGAGGGTTGGAGATGGGTGGATTCGACAATAAAGCTAGGTATCAGCTCACTTTCAAAAGACAACGTAGGAAAATAGGTCAAATCAATAAAAGCCAATGATGATAAAAGACTGTCCGTAAAGTAAAAGCCTCTTTATAAAGCAACTATTAAGGACTTTGATAAACTTAGAAGATCGTTAATATTTTCTTTCTGATCTATAAGTTGAACTTAAGAGGTAAACGCGACACATTACAGCTTTCTACAGTATTAGACATTTGTAGCAATTGAGAATAAGGAGCTGCACGGTCTGAACAGTGATTTCAGGTGGCGGCGTACTTGCCACGGTTCCTCGTGTATCTGTAATTGCTCCAAACGAAACCATCCATGCAAATATGCAAATAAACAATAAAATAAATTTGTGATAGCAAGCTCTGTACTATCTTCAGGCTTAACAGATTTTAGCTTTAGACATTTACGCTGAACGAAAAACAAAAATATGACAATCAAAGAGACTGTCGAGTTAATAACGCTAATGACCTAAATAATGTAATTTATATTGTTGTCAATTCGTTATTTTGCAATTCGCAAAGGAAATTCTATTTTACTTAGTTTAGTTGTGCGTTAATGAAACTATTCATACAAATAGTTTCGGTTTCCGGAAAAAGCGAACCAAAAAT
Organism: Ignelater luminosus; assembly: GCA_011009095.1. Taxonomy (NCBI): domain Eukaryota; kingdom Metazoa; phylum Arthropoda; class Insecta; order Coleoptera; family Elateridae; genus Ignelater; species Ignelater luminosus. The sequence goes on along the minus strand of VTPC01000451.1, from coordinate 32,614 downwards.
AGTGTACAAAGTTTAAACTTATATAACTAGATGCGCACAATTCAAGCGTTCACTAAAGGATTTAATACGGTACGTTCACAAATGATTTAAATTCTTATCTGCTAAACTATTAACAATTCTTGAGAAATTCTTTCGTAAGTTCGCTTGCCGGCAGTCCAATCTAAGGGACGCGAGAATACTCCCGGTGCAAGATTTAAATGAATAAATAGAGAGACCAGTGTACTATCTCCAGAGTTCACTTGTATGGGTTCGTCAAAGTTATCATAACCTGAAGTGCGGCGCTTAATCAACGCGTCGCTCCAGCAGATAGTTTATATTGACGGACCAAATTGAACTGCCTTGACCTTCTGAACAAAATTCGTTAACGAAGATCTACTGCAGGTGAATTTATCCGTGCTACGAACTTTAAAAGTGAGCCGCGGCTCTCAAATAACTTAGAATGACTCTGATAATAAAGTGATGAAGTAATTTTATAGCGGTTGGACACGATCAGATTTTCTACGTCGCAGTCTGCACCAAAGAATCAAAGCCGCTCAGAAAGCACAAAGAAGGGTTGACAATGAAACGAAACACACCTTTCTGCAAAAAAATGAAACTTTAACTTAAGTTCGAAATGCGCGAATGATACGAGACATGTTCAGTAATCATCCAGAATCTCCCTGAATTCAAGGGGATCAAAGTTTTTAAACCGGAACACCCTCCACTTGCACTGAAGGGACAAAATGGTTTCTATTGAGAAACTAGATTGGTCAAACGGGTAATTGAAAAGAGAGGTTGCAAGCTAGAACGTATTATATAATTTTTTCAGAAGAAATTCTCTCACCCTATTATAAGCAATAAATTGTCTAGCGCTGACAGTTTTAAAAAGCAATTTTAATAGAAAATAAGGATTGCATTTTTAAATACAGTAAGATTTTTAATATTTAAAAATCATTTTACAAAGAAATCAGAAGCGGTAATAAAACACACATTACTTAAAAATTTATTGCGTATAGTATTTTAGAAATAAAAGAAAAAAACTGTATTTGGATTAAACGCGCAATAGATACAGTTCTTTTAATTAATAAGTTCTTTTTTATTTATAACGAAGACAGTACTTTTGAAAAATAAAAATTGAGATAAAAACAGATTTGCCCACACTTTCTTTTACAATTTAATTTTGATTTAACAGTTTTCAAATATTAATGTATAATAAGTATTACTAAATCTATTTTCACATTGAGATTTTATAAACCACTTACAATGCACCTCACTTGTTTTGGTAACTCGATTCAATAATTTTATATACAAACTAACAAACTGATGCTGTATTAAGTATTCTTTTACATATCCTATACAGTGTGGTTGATTTTTCATTACACGCTTATTAGTTTTGTAAAGAGTAATTTTTTTAACACCCTGTAGATTATTGAATAATTAGAATAATTATGAAATTTTGAATACAACCCAACCTTTAGTTTTTTAAATGATCAATAAATAATGTTGTGGCACTAATAATTAGATTACCAAAAGCAGGCTTTGCAAATACGAAGAAACGAGTTTCTTGTATTTAAATTCAAAAGAGGAGAACGTAATAACTATAACAAAATAACAAGAACGCAATTAATACAACAATGTTGTACACAACTATAGGAATTGTTTAAAGTAGAGCTGGATTAAAACAATTGGGCGCCGCGCTAGGCTGATAACGATTTGATACCTATGTTATCATAACATGTAAAATAATTTGACGATTGAACTTGGCGCAGTGCCTATTCCTTATGCGGTACTCTAGACTTTAGCCTAGTCAGCCTATTAGATAATATGTCTCTTGCGGTAATATTATTATTACCGTTACGATCTTATTTATTGGTCAATTAAAATTTCATAATCATTCTAGTTGTCCAATAAAATTCAGGGTATTCTATTTAAAAAATTTATTCTTCAAATTGTTTACACTGTTGGAAAGACAACAAGAAAATATCTAACCTAAGTTTTTAAATTAATGTGTGTATTGGAAAATCTACCATACTTTATACAGTCTCCATATACTGAAAAAAAAACGACAGCAAAAATTAATCGCTGGATTACTTATATTAAAGAGAATTTTACTATTGATAATAATCAAAGAGAAAAAACTAAAAGGAAGGTAAGGTCATCAAACTGATTAATAAATGACCATCGCTCTGTTCATTGTATTATCATTATCTTTTTGTAATTAATGTGGTATTCCACATTGATTATTCACGAAAATTGTAGGTGAAGATTGTAACAGGAAAATAATAGTGGCGATGTCAACTTTAGTAAGCGAATTAATTTCGCTGGAATGGCTTTTACTTAAATCAGTGCCAGTAGACAAATCGGGAGTGAGAAGGAAACCTACATAAAATAAGAGTAATAGAGATGTATTTCAAATGTCTTTACTTATTTTCAAATCTCTAGCAACTTATAGACATTACCACATCATTTTTTGTTAGTGCTAAATTTGTGAAGCTACGCGTATACACTGAAAGTATGTATTGTAGTGATAGGTACTGAGCAGACTACATTTGTCTCAAACAGAAGTTAATATAATCATATAACTAAGAGAATAAATTCATGAACTATACTTTTTTACTGAAATAAATCTCTAATATACTTTTACAAGTATGCTTCTGACATTAGCGTGTTAATTCGACGATGTTTTTTATGTGTTTATTTGTGTAGAAATTTACGTTGGTTAGATTTCACTCTCAGTTCAGCAAAAAGAAGTTTTTCAAATCTCAATTGAATTATTCCGGTGTTTTAATTAAAAACACATATCAGTGGAGAGTTGTAATTGGCCGCAAGACAAATAAGGTATGCAGTAGAATACGCAGATCCAACACCTGATACAAATTACCTCGCAAATTAAATAATACCTCCACACGCTTCATACACATTCCGGTCAGGTTTTATAATGGCCAAGTCAGCGTTACCCTTCTCACTCATGTTCGAACTTTCGGGCGGTATTACAATTCACCTTGTGCTTAGAAATTTCTATTTGCGTAATCCCATTGAAACATATCTCACAATTTTGATTTATCAATTTAAAAGGGGAACGAAGAAAATTATTTATTTAATTGTATTTTATTGGTTTTAAGAATGTAAATGATTTTTACATGCTGATTCACTTTTATTAATTCGATCAAATTGAGAGATTGTCCGTATATAATTCTCTATAGCCCATCTAGTATGTATTCAGTTAATTTAACAGGAACATCTAGATAAACAGGAAACATTCTAGATATAATACCGTAATGTACCTATATATTACGTATAGAACATTGTATTAAAACTTTTTCTTTTCTTTTTTAGCTTGAATATCAAATAGCCCGTACAATCAAAGTTTGTTACAGGTAGATAACAGTTAACGCCGGTAGCAAACAAGTTTGTATAATGAAGTACTAAGGCTATTTACTATTATAGTGTATATTAACCACCTTTGTGAATATTCAGTAATGGTCAATTATTAATACGTATAGAAACAAGTGCATCGCAATCGTTGGCAGCACCATTTAAAAACTCATTCTCGTAATAACCTTTGATAGTAATTTTTAGTTTCTCAATTTACAAAAGGATTGGTGTTGTAAGATCAGTAGATCAAGATTTCTTCCTAAGATCTCACTTTTACTATGTAAGTACTCAGTTTTTCCAGCTAATGTTAACATTGATAAATCCAAAGTAATTTAAGTGAATTTTCACACTGAAACTATGAACTATCTGCAATCCCAGCAAACATTACATCATCGGCCGACGGCCGGTAGAGCGCTGGTAGCTTATTGTTACCAAAGCCACATCTGTCAAAACGACGGACATTGATACCGACATTGTAGTGACCGTACTAGCATTTATAATGATAATGATAATTTATGTTTATAATAATAAATTTAAGGTATTACTCTAGAATTTTATAAAACGTACATAATTATACGAGGGTGGTCTGAAAAGTTTCCGACCTCAACGTGAAGATGGCAGCACTCGTAAATAAAAGCTACTGAATTTCGTTGTTCATCTGTTGACAGTTACTCACCAAAGTTTCAGCCATTTTGGACGCGCAGTTTTTATGTAACAGTCGTTTGAGTGAGTTGATGTGAGTTTTTTTATAAAAATGAACAAAATCGAGTATCGAGCTGTCATTAAATGTTTGTTTTTGAAAGGCAATACGCCTTCGCAAATAAAAGATGAGTTGGATTCTGTGTATAAGGACTCTGCACCATCATTTACCACAGTGAAATTTTGGGCTGCTTAATTTAAACGTGGCCGTAAGAGCTTGGGAGACGATGAACGTTCGGGACGTCCAAAAACTGCAACTACCGACGAAAACATCGCCAAAGTTCACCAAATGGTGCTAGACGACCGCCGAATTAAAGTGAGAGAGATAGCAGAGGTTATGAACATGTCAAAAGAACGTGTTTGTCACATATTAAATCAACATTTAGGCATGAGAAAGCTGTCCGCGCGTTGGGAGCCGCGTTTGCTCACGTTAGACCAAAAACGTGTTCGAATGAATATTTCCAACGCTCTTTTGGCGCAGTTTAGGCGAAATAAATCCGAGTTTTGGCGCCGATTAATTACTGTAGATGAAACTTGGATACACCATTATACGCCCGAAACAAAAATACAGTCCAAACAGTGGACTGCAAAGGGGGAACCGGCTCCAAAAAAAGCAAAAACTGTTTTTTCGGCTGGGAAAGTGATGGCGACTGTTTTTTGGGATAGTCATGGAGTTATTTTAATCGATTATCTTCAAAAAGGAAAAACCATTACAGGAGCATACTATGCATCATTACTTGACAAGCTGAATGCAGAACTTGCGAAAAAACGGCCACATTTGCAAAAAAAGAAAATCCTGTTTCACCAAGACAACGCACCGTCTCACACCTCAGCGGTTGCCATGGCGAAATTCCACGAATTACGGTTTGAACTGCTTGACCATCCGCCTTACTTACCAGATCTAGCCCCAAGCTTTTGTTCCCTCATCTAAAAATTGCGCTCGGAGGACAAAGATTTTCGTCAAATGAAGAGGCAATCACCTTCGTGAACAATTATTTTGCAGAGAAAAATGCCGAGTACTATTTGGACGGGTTACAGAGATGGGAGCATCGCTGGGAGAAGTGTGTAGAGTTACAAGGAGACTATGTTGAAAAATAAAAAAAAAATTTCAGAAAAAATGTCTTGTATCTTTGTTAGGTCGGAAACTTTTCAGACCACCCTCATATGCTGCGGCCTGACGCTGACAAACAGCGCGCCGCCGGAGCGTTGCTGCAAGTGTGGACTGGTCAAGCATATACTCCGGCGGTCTGGTGATAAATTTATGTTGGGATACTCCCTAACTGACTAAAGAAACTTTATTGTAAATCTATTAATAATTTTAATTCAAACTTATACTTTTAACCTCAACCGCTTCAATTAAATAATAATTAGATTTTTGGTAAATTGATAATAGTAATGTAATACATAAAGAAAAATTAAACCTCGTGTGGGATTCAAACCCACATCTGCAATAATTCGTATTGCTGCATTTCCATTTAAGCCAGTGGGATTCTCCCCAAACAAAAGCTAAAGTCTCTATATGTATTATTCGGATTAACAGGTGTTGTGACGACAAATATGAATTATACCATTACACCATACACAGATTTCAGATTTCGTTTAGAGAAGGTCCCGCTGGCTTGAATAAAAAAGCACTGATGCAGACGTGAGTTCGAATCTCAAGCAAGATCTGATGTTTCTCTACACCGTTCATTTAAAAACGTCCCACCTTTAATATCTCGTAAACAAATAAAGATATCGAAGTAAGAAAAAACACGCCAATTTATGTATGGAGCGGAATATGAAAATACATAATTAAATCAAAGGTCAGCACAACTAACCTCAAAATCTTAAATGGCACCTCACCACTTGCGATACGTTATTAGAAAGAGAATAACAATAGTAATCTTTTGCTGTAAACAAAATTCACATCTGTTTACTTAATCAAAGGTTATAGAAAAGAAGGTCTCATTTTAGTGATAATTGTAAATCGTATTAGCCAAATAAATAAAAACATTTCAATTGTTTTGTTTATTTCGGATACAGAACAGATGAATGCCAACATTTTCAATTGAATATTCTAAATTCAGCTGCCAGTGTAAAATTAAAACAGAAATGAAGGAACAGCACAAAACAAGTTTCTTTTAAAAATAATATTTAGACGTAGCAACTCATATTTAACAGTTCAATTCATTTTATGTAGTGCAAACCAAGTAAATGCAATAATTTACGAGGGCGGTTCAATAAGTACCCGTGTTAGAAATGAAGACACAATTTTTTTCAAAAATTTTTTTTTATTTTTCAACATAGTCTCCTTTTAGAAATATACACTTCTCCCAACGTTCCTGCCATTTTTTTAACCCCTCCAAAAAATAGGATTTGTCGAACTCTCCAAAATACGCCTCTATCTCGGCGATGACTTCCTCGTTTGAGCTAAACTTTTTTCCCGCGAGCCATTTCTTCATGTTAGGAAACAAGAAAAAGTCGCAGGGAGCCAGATCGGGTGAATACGGGGATGCGGCAGCAATTCCTAACGTAATTCATGCAGTTTGGCGGCGACAACTCCGGATGAATGTGCTGGTGCGTTATCGTGGTGAAACACCACCTTCTTTTTCGCCAAATGCGGCCGTGTCTCCTTCAATTTTTTGTCGAAGCTGTCTAATAACTCACTGTAGTACTGTCCAGTGATCGTTCTTTCTTTTTCTAAAAAATCCATGAGGATGACACCGTTCGCATCCCAAAAAATCGTCGCCATGACCTTTCCGGCCGATGGAGCCATCTTCGCCTTCTTTGGAGCAGATTCACCGGGAGAAATCCATTGTTTTGATTGTTGCTTAGTTTCTGGTGTGTAATGATGAATCCAGGTTTCATCAACGGTGACAACTCGACGCAAAAACTCCTTCGGATTTCGCTTAAATTGCTCCAAACACTGCTTCGAAGTTAACAGCCGCATCCGCTTGTTGTCCACCGTTAGCAATCGCGGCACTTATCACGCCGACAATTTTTTCATTGCCAACTTATCATGTAAAATATTAATTGCCGTTCCGGTCGACACACCTACGGCCTCTGCTACTTCACGCACTTTCGTTCGTCGATCAGCGAGAATCATGTCGTGAACTTTTTGAATGATTTCCTCGGTAACCACGTCTGCCGGGCGTCCTGGTCGCTCCTCATCAGAAACGGATGTTCGCCCATGTTTAAATTCGTTGAACCAATATCTAACTGTGGTCATAGATGGCGAAGTGTCCCCATAAACAGCATCTAACGTTGCTTTTATCTCCTTGCATTTTTTCCCATCCAAAAACAGGTGATTGACGTTGGCGGATAGGATAGTGTTGCTGTGTGGGATGGTGGCGAATACCAATAGTCTTCTTCAGGACCACAGTTTCACACGCGCGCGTTGTAGCGCTGAAGCGACTTATGAAATCACAAAAAATAGATATCTGTCAGATGACAAGAGGGAGAATATGTTGCAATAAGTTGCCTCCGACCTCCGACTCTGCGGGAACCCGGTCCGCAACAGGATGGAAAGCCTGCAGTGCACACTTTTGCGCATCACACTAAACCTAATTGTCTCCAAATCTTGAATATTTTGAGCATAAATAGGAATCTGAAACATTCTGCAGAGACACAAGCTCATAATCGAAAGAGATACTTCTAATATTGGGAATAGTTTATAGTTGCTTTTATTTTACTCAAGTTTACTCATAGTCTATTGCAAGATTTTAATAGATTGGGTACGTTTATTATAAAAAAAATGTTGTTCCACCTCCGTTTTAGGTTTAAGACGACTAAGATTTTATGTATCGTGTTAATATTAAATAAATAAAAGCATAGAATGTGATTTTACCAATTTGTTGGGATTATCAGGAAAATTGGTCATAATGTTTTATAAGTTAGTTATAATAGAATCCACTGTTCTAAAAAAGACTCATAGATGCTTATTCAAGTTTTACATTGTATTGGGCAAATATTGGCGGTAGGGTATTTGGCGTTTGTGGTCAAATTTCTTAAGGCACCCCACTTAATCAGAGTGGAGTGTCGCACGCTTAATGTCATTTTTGAATTTCTTAGTCGTCACTGTGCAGCGCCTAGTCATCGTGGTTACTTACAGATAGGAGTTTCTATAATGTTATTAAATGTCTGGACATTTTTTTTCAACACTCGTAGGCAATACATAATCAACAGATTATTAGCTTGGAATTACGGATTACGCCGTAACTCCGCCTGCAACGCTCTGGGTGGATTGAGTAGCTCAGAGGTGTTGCTGCCGGTTGGATGAGGGTTGGAGAGACAGGTCAGCAGTCTATTCTCCGCAAAATAACAAACTAGCTTACAGACCTAAGATAGCCTCGGACAATGGACGGATTTAGAACGACGACGAACACAGCGAGAAAAAGGACAATGAGACGGAAAAAACAAGACGCATTACGAATCACTGCATGGAACATCATGTTATGGTCTCAGAAAGATCAAGAAATACTAGATAAAATAGAAGAAAAGAAAATAAATATATGCGCGGTTAGTGAAACACAAAAAAATGGAAAGGGAAAATCAGAGTTTACATGCTGATATACAGCGCAGTACAGAAAAACTACAGAGCGAAGGAGGAGTCGGAATACTAATACGTCAAAAATACGAAAACCTAGTAATAGATAAATCATACATAAATGAAAGAATACTAAAAGTTACGCTCAAACTTGCTAATGAAAAAACCCATATTAGGTATAAGCGTGTACGCATCCGATGTAACAAAACCAACTGAAGAAAAAGAACAATTCTATGACGATGTACAACAAATAATAGAGTCCATACCGGCTGCAGGTAAAATCATACTCTTGGGAGACTTATATGCAAGAATAGGCCAAGACATAATGCCAAAAAGATTCAATGAGAACGCAAAAGACAAAAATGAAACACTTTTACAGAATTTTACGCTACAAACCTGTTAAGAATTAACATACATTCTTTAAACATGACATGAGGTATAAATACACTAGAGCCCAGCAATCTGTAATCGACTATATACCATGTAAGCACCAATCGCAAATTTCATCCTAATCAAAGAATAGATGTTAGAACTATGAACTCATAGGAAGTAATCATGAACTACTACTAAGGAAAATCACATTAGAAATTAAACCAATCAGAAAACTATGAATAATACTCATAGAAAAGTTCAATGTAGAATTATTCAAAAACAAAAGCACAAAACAGTTACACATTACCCGCCTCAAGGATAAAATCCAACAACCTCCATCAACCAGTCGGACAGCATAGATAAACAATAGAGTACTTTAAAACAAAACATCCTAAGAGCATCAGAAGAAGAAATAGGAAAAAGAAAAATTAACACCAACTAGAAGGAAAGAACACTGTGGTTCACACCAGAAATCAAAGATCTAGCCAAGCAAAAGAAAGAAGCATAGATCAAATACCTAAGTGACAAAACACCAATGAATTGGGCAGCATATACTGCAGAAAGAAATAGAGTAAATGCGGAATGAATTAAGGAAGAATACTTGGAAAACTTCTCAAAGGAAATGAAAAATGACTTGTATGACGGACAGAAAAAGATATTGAAAGTGCTCAGAAGAAATAAGATGAAAATAAAGGATACAGTACTGACAAAACACATTAACGACAGCGGAATAGAAAAAATATTTTGCAAACCTACTATCGAAAGAAGAAACACATCAAACTACGATAAAGAAATAACAATAGTCGAAGATAAAGTACAGAAAATAATATCTAACTTAAAAAATATAAAAGTCAGAGAATTAAAAACATTATTCACAAACATAACAAAACAGAATACGATTGGAAACTGAGTATAACTATACCATTCTTTAAGAAAGTGACAAGTATGAACCAGAAAATAACCCTCTTTAACACCACATTGAAGGTCTTTACAAAACTAATCTCAGCAGAAACTAGTAAATCAGTCCCAATCCACGAAGAGCAGCAAAGCTTTAAAAAAACCGATCTACCATTGATACCGCCTTTATCATAAGACAAATAATAGAGAATAGAACTCAACAAACCTGTATTCATGTGTTTTGTGGACACGACCAAACCGTTTGATAGACGTCTGCGACATTCTAAGAAAGAAGGAAATAAACATACAGTAGAAACAACTTATAATTAATATTAACTTACACTGCTACACTGAAATTAAAGTAGAACACAATCTAAGTAGTAAAGTTCCTATCAATGCAGGCATAAGAAGGGGACTCATTAAGTCCACTACTATTTAACATAATTATGGATAAGATAATTACAAAGTTACCAAAAGACCTAGAGTACAAAATAGATAACACTTACTTTCACACGCAAAGGATACTATGCTGATGGCAGAGGCCAAAAACAACTTACAGCGTCTGCTGCACAAATTTAACAACCGCCAGAAAAATAAACATGGTCATCAATGCCGAAAAAAGCAAATGCGTGACATTTTCTAAGAACCCAATACGTTGCAAATTAAAAGTCGACGGCAAAATACTAAAACAGGTCATCGAATTTAAATACCTTAATGTAGAACTAACCAATGATGGAAGACTTGGAAGAGAAGTTCAAAGGCAAATTCAAAAAACTGCATGTATCTCAGAATGTCTGAGAAAACTTATATGGAAGAAGAAATAATATATGCATATTGATAGCAAAATGAGAATTTAAAAAACAGAGGTACGTGGATAAAAATGAGACCAGATGATGCAAACGGTAGAAATGAGAACGATCAGAACGATAAACGGTAAAATTCTAAGAGACCAGGTACGAAATAAAGAACTACTGGAACAAAATAGTATACAAGGTACAGGAAAATGATTCAGAAAGCAAAAAAAAAGTGGAAAGAGCATGTTTCAAGAATGGATAACACCAGACTTGCTAAAAAGGCAAAAGATCTCAAGCCGATAGGAAAGATCAGCGGGCAGACCACTCAAAAGGTGGCGCGAATGCTAGACATTGCCATCTGAGGAACAAGAAGCTTGAAAACTAGACAGGCTTGCGCTTACTTAAAGAGTGAAGAAGAAGAGGATTACGCCATGCTATTTGAATCGCAGAAGAGTCTTTAGATAATCCGTTCGCTACGCTGATTGTACACAAAGTACGTCTAGAATTTACAAAACTGTAAAATTGCAAATGGAATTTAGGGTCTTGACTATATACTCCAAACACCAGTTAGCAGACACTGAATAACCACACAGTTATTCGTTTGAAGTTATGACTTACCTCAGAAGAATCTCTAGATAATCCGTGGCATGACGTTGATTGTACGAGTACGTCTAGGATTTATTGATGTAGGTTTTCATAATGTTATTAAATGTCTGAATATTCTGAGAAAAACGTTAAAAATCTAGTCTAAAGACTTGTAGACTAAATAACCAACAGATTAGTAATTTAAGATAATAGATGTCATTCGAATCATAGAATATTTAGATAATTCACAGCACGATAGTACTACGCTGACTATGCAGAAATTCAGAGGAACGCGCAGAAAATCTACTCTAAACATTCGAAGACACTAAATAACCGTATGGGGTTTCATAATGTTATTAAATATATGCATATTCTAGAAAAAACGCAGAAAATTTATATAAAACTCTGGGACTCTACTCTTAACACTCGTAAACACTAAATAACCAACACACTATTAGTTTAAAATTAGGAATTACGTTATGCCATTCGAGACGTGGAAGAATTTCTTAAAAGTGTCTTTGTGTGACAAATAGGGTGGTGCGTGGTGCGTTTAATGTCAGTTTCAGTTATTTTATTCTCCACTGTGCAGCGTCACAGCGACGGCGCCTATGGCAAGTTGGAGCATTGGGTTTCCGTTTGTAACAAGTTTTTAATAATTTCCTAAGTACCTATCAATGTTGGATATGCCACAGAATAAATTCGCTCTGTATGTTTACAACAATACTACTAGGTTTCCTTGCTCACAAACTGACCACAACTTTGCTATCTTTTTCTTCTTAAGTTTTATTAGTTTATGAAAGGTAAGATAATGTCAGGATTCTCTATACTTTTCTCTCCTTTCCTAACTACAACATAATATCGCTAGAATTTCTATTGAAACGTTAGTTTGAATGTGTCTTTTACTGTGTCTAAGTTTTTTTTTTCAAAGATGATAAGGTTATGTCGATGAATTTTTTATAAATTACAAATACTCTTACTATAGTCGATTAGCTTATTGCAAATATGCAGTAAAATTGTTTTAAAAATATATTTTATCAAGACATATTAAAATACATAGCTGTATGAATTTTTTAAAAATGCATTTATGTTATTGTAAATCAATATAATATGTAACTAATTACAAAGTTTTCGTATGCAGACGCCATTGAATGCCGCTGCAATGAAGGTTTCAGTACATCTTTTCAAACAAAGTTTAGCATGGACATGTAAAAAACGAGTGTATAAAAACCTTTTTAAAGTTGTGTTATACATTACTGATTGCTTCCCTCATTTTTAATCTAAAAAATATAAGTAAAGCAAGCGTGGTAAGTTAGGTACAATGTACACATTTGTAGTTTGATAGAAATACTAACAAGAGTATACGATATCTTTGAGTCTACCTAGGGTACCTCTGTGGTTTTCTATGATGTACAGGAACACCTTGTGAATACTGATATATGGTTATGATTTATTAATGTTAGTAGTCGTTTAATAAATAACCGTTGGCTCGTGTTTAATAAACATAAATTGTTTTACGAACATATTAAACATCTCTAAATTGCAAAACGAGAAGTGTAGAAAAACCTTAGAACGCGAGGTTTAAAAGCGCTTGAATCTTTCAAAGCAGTTTGTAAACGTATGTAAATGTAAAGTTCGTAATATAAGCAAGAAACAAAAAATACGAGCTTTTACACCTTATCTTAGCTCTTGAATATGTCAGGATATCTCCGAGTTGTCTATCACCACTATCACATACTGCGTACAAGTCCCCCGTCGTTCGAGATAAATTTACTTTATTTGTTAAGAAGAATCCCTTATAAAGTTTTATATTCATTTTGCACGCGATAAGCTTTTGCTTAAATTAGGCCGAAGGCATCGAAAACTCAAAAAATTTTATTTGATAACTTATAATATATTTAGTAGCTTTTCAGAAATAACTTTCGTGAGAGTTTCAGTCGAAGTATATATTGCGAACTTTTCTATTAACGAAGCAAAATAATCCAACTAAATAAATTTGTAAATTCACATATCCCGCAATAATTCATAGAGATAGATCGAACCAAGTTGTAATACGACCCTAGCAAGGGTTAAAGGGTAGAGATATGTTACCGAACAAGGACTAAGGATATCGGTGAGTGGAGTGAGGGGCCAAACGAGGTGGCCACATGCTAAGGGTGGCTGCTTACTGCTTCTAATCAATAGATTCATACACGGCCGTATCTGCATGCACACACACGATTCGGACCCCAGGAAACGGAAGCATCAAGGCTGCCAACTCGAGGTGGAATAAGGAATTGATTGTCTGGTGTAGGCCATGCTGAATATGTAAAACTACTTATGCATGCTCGCCCTTGTTAAGCTTGTAAATGCTACACTAAAACATGTAAAATTTATTGTTTGTTCGGTTTAATCGAACGTAAAAACCACTTTTTGAATTTATCACTACATCTAGGTAGGTAATTTCTGTGGGTAACTTATAAATAACACTTGCGATCCTAAAATGCTTTAAAACTTTGTAAAAGTTTGTTAAAAAGAATTTTTACTTACATACTTCATTTTTCTAACTTCATTTGACTCCAATAAACGAAAAATTGATAAATAATGCAAAATAAATGACTACAAGTTTCCTTTTCAAATCAAACTGTGTAGAGCAAACACTCTTCCCTTTTTGAAACGGACAATTATACACCAGCGTTTGTGTGTCATATAATATTTAGAGAGCTTTCCCTCCTGGTTAAATAGTGAGGTACGTATAGAATAGTTTCCACCTACTTCGGACGTTACTCGAATGTTATTTTTAGGTTTTATTTAGATACTACTTAATAAACACCTTGAAATTTTAGAAAACACTAAACTCTGCAATAATTGTAGTCTGTCGTTTTAGAAGTTATCATTACATTTACAAATGGTAATTAATAATAATGACAGAGAGACTTATTGTTAATAATATTCCTTTCAACATTTCTAAATGAAACTTGAACGTTAACTAACACTTTCGTCACAAAATAAGGGGCAAAGTTTAAGCTTTTATTTATAAAATAAAAGTTCAAACTTGTTTTCAAAAA
>VTPC01000451.1:0-17941 GCA_011009095.1 Ignelater luminosus | reverse complement strand
AAAAAAAGGGACTATCTCTCCTAAATTAGATGTAAATTCCAAAACAAATTTCATTTTTCCAGTGAACTAACTTACTTGCTTTTTGAATATTTATCTGTTTGTTTCAGCACTACTCTTCGCCTTAAAGGACGATAATGAAGATAAAGGTAACAACCAAGAGGAAAATTTCATCTCAGTTTATCATATTGTTCCAATATCGAAACAGGAAATTTTAAATAAAAATTTGACACTCTATCTTGGAAATGGGGCACCTTGAAGCCTGAGTACGAATGAATTTCGTTTATTCGTTGGATATCTGAACAAAACAAAATAAAAAATAGGCATACATATGATTTGCTACTTCTGTCTTTCCTCTTTTGTCATACTTGCTCAATTCCTTGAACTATTGTACAAAAATGGGAGAGGTGTGCTGCTCATTTTTGGTATTCAACCAGCGATATTTCTGTAGCTATTGTAAACTAGATATAATGTTAATCCGAGATTCTTTAACTACCGTTCCTGAATCACCCTATATATAAAGAAGTTTTAATTGGAATGAGACAAACTGAATTTGCGTCATCCATCTTGATTTTGCCACCCAGCTATTTGTTCACAAACCTATTTCTATTACTGTAGTTTGTATGAGTGTTATAACTCGTGGTAGTGTCTTTGAATGGTACACCTTTTCACTTTAGTTGTCAAAGCGTTGCATAAATGAAAATTTAAGATATAATCACATTTACTAACTGCAGAAATTAACTCGAAAAACTTAATTATACCGACACTAAACGCTACTGTCAACTATGTAAGGTATTACTTTAACATTTTGAAACATTCAATAACAATATAAAGCTTTGTTTCTTCTTGGAAAACTTAAAAGCGATCAACACTAACCTCTAATTTAGAAAATTCTATGATTCTTAATCCCTTTAAAATATATTTTTGTTTACGGTAAATAACCTAAAATTGATTTATACCTATAACCTGCATTTAAGGGTTTTATCTACTAAAGACAGCATTGTTATGAATACAACTGGAAAGCTTTCGACTTGCAATGGACTAGTATGAAGAAAAATCCTTTGTAATAGTAAGCAGTTTGTTTTCATAGACCAATGCATGTTTGAATGGTTTTCTGCTATTTCAGAGGTAACTATGTTTACTATTCTAATGATTTAAGAATTGCTGTTGTAGTAGACAGTTTTAATGTGTAAAGATATGTAAAAGAACTTAAGTGTAGGGCTTTTGCTTTATTTATGTTCTAACATCAACTGATTGTGTTGGATAAAATTCTATCGATGAATACATTAAAAATTAAAGCACCCTTTATAGTTTACTTTTTTTTGCAACCAATGCATACTGGCAACTCTTGATTAAGTCCTTAGTTAAATCTTCTTGTGATGGTCCTGGTTGTACAACTCTGAAGTTTGAAACACTTTCGGTTAGTATGTGAAGTATAGTACTGAAGCTTTTTGTAACATTTTGTTGAAAGTTAACTGAGATCCCTAATGTTTCATGAGAAATTGTTGACTGTTCTAAAATTATCTGTTTTTAAAGTTGTATATGCGTCATGAGTTCTCACTAAGAAAATGCAGACTGGATACAAACAAACTGATTTCCGGAAACTGTTATAAGCTGCGATAGATCTAAAGGATGAACAGCTTCATTCCAGACTTTACCCGATGACTTGCTGAAATTTGAGTAAGAGGCCTTAATATTTTAAATGACCTTTCGTCGTAGCTTTTGATATACCTAAAATACCACAAAAAGAGATTAGAATGGCATTACATATAATTGAAAATACTTTACTACATCTGTAACTTGAGTTATGCAATAGCAATGATTCTAATCAAAGAGTTTGTACACAAGCTTTATATCTTGTATATTTGGTTGCTTAGAAAAATCTTGAGCCCACTGAAAGATTCAAGAGTCGATGGAAAGATAAATTTAAATTTTATGGTTTCATAGTTTTCTGTTTTGTTTTTCCCCAAAAAGGGCCTCATATTTCTTATTTAAATTTTTTTTAAATTATGTTTTGAATTCCAGACTCCCCAAGTGCTTATTTCTTGTTAGCTCTAACCGTTATATTATTGCTGCTGAGGTTAATACTTGACTTTTATGAAAAATCTTCAGGATTTCCAATTAAAAATTTTTTTGTTGTATATAGTACTATCATCCACTGACGGTTAATTTTCATCATTTGACTGCAGTAACTCTAATTTTAATAATACCTGATTTAGCAATCTATTTTCTTCAGTATCCCATGTCATCCCATCTGGTGAACGTCCAATTTTTGGTTGACGGGATGTTCATGAGACGTTCTCTCTTTAGACATCCAATACTGGACGTAATTTGTATGTGGTTTATACATGGTCGTTTCATGGACGTTCAAACATGGACGTCTAATTTGGACGATAAACGAACGTCCATTAGACGTCCGGTGCTATATGGTATATAAGCCGAAATTTGCCTGTCTAGTTAGATATTTCTTATCCAGTTTTGAAGTTGGGGAAATGATTGCGATTCTTGGTTTGGATGAATATAAGTACTTCCTTAAGTAATTGTTTTATTTATTTATTTATATTTTTCTACCGGTTTCGTTTACTTTTGAACATCCTCAGGAGAAAAAATGTCAATTTATAAATGAATTAACATATTCATTTTTGGATTGTAGATTTCTCCTGAGCATGTTCAGAAATGAACGAAATTGGCAGAAAAATATAAATAAATAAATAAAACAATTGCTTAAGGAAGTACTTATATTCATCCAAACCATCCAATATATACCTTAAGCCATGGATCTCCAATATTGCGATTCTTACTTACAATAATCATTTAAGTACAAGAAGCGATAGAAGTAACTAATTATCAAGTACAATTTTGCTTAGGTGTGCAAATGAAATTTGAACATTTCCAGATTGTTATGTTTGTTATGTAATGAAACGTGGTAAATTACAATAAAAATATTTTGGTTTCGGTTATCATTCTAAACTAACCTAAAATTTACATAATTGCGAACCTAAAATAATAGTAAGAAACAAATGTAGAAACTATTTGCAAACTATTGCTCAAAACGTTTCCGATTTTATAATTTTGTATTAGGTACTTCCTATAATGAAATATTTTAATTTTCTCAGGAATTCTATTTTTGCAAGATGTAATATAAGTCTTCAAATATTTCTTACATTTTTTATCTATACAAGTATCCTTATTTCTCTGAATATATTACATAATAAGTCATTCAAAATTTGCTAGTATAACTAAATTACTTTTTCAAGAAAACCCAGAAAACGTAATTGTAACAAAAATCTCTAAAAAGTTAAGTTCTTCATTATAAAATACCTTTCGTAATAATAATAATAATAATTTCCTGTTTATGTTATTAAAATATGTAGAAAATGCAAAAATAACTGTAATTTAATAATTCATTATTATTAAATAAATAACGTAATTCCTGCAAATAAATTTAAAAGATTTTTTGAAGAAAAGCGTTAGATTTAGTACTGCCTGTCTTTTTCATTAATTTTTTGTTCGTTTTACTTGTTGACATTCACCAACCACATAATATCAGAATTAGTGAAGCATTAATGCATAAAGGTTTTCTAAACCAATCGGAAATCCATAAACAACATTTTAAATCACCTGCAGATTTCTAACTAATATTAAAAACACAGTGGCACATGGAATTGTCACGATCGTTTTCCGGCCTTGTTTTTGCCGAGAAGTATTTAATTGGTTTGATTTATATTAAGTAATTTGACTGCTTCATGCTAAATCTATCACTAAGAACAAGTCTCTATGTAAATGAGTCTAAGATCCTGGGCTCAGCAAACCAACCTATCCGAGTCTTATCAAGTCCTGCTCCAGTCACACGCAAGGAATAGCAGCCTGTCAGAACCCTTCTCCGGACATCCACCTACACTCTATTCCAATTAGTTAGACATGTTAATATTTTAATAACATTATTTACTAATAAAATAGTTAAATTATTTATAATTTTTCATATCCCAATGATTTCCCAGGTTGCCTAAAATATTAATTTTGTGAAATTAATTATATGATAGAAGCTTCAAGTGGAATTTCTTACTTGGAAATTTCTGATATTTTCTTTTTTCTGATGGTATTTCATATTGAGATTACAAATCCATCATTTTTGTCCCTCAAAATGTTGCGCAATCTCTAGAAAGATAAAAACAATTATTTATTAATTAGTCATAAAACCATTGTGGAAATTCCAAACGAGATTTAAAATTAATTTTTTGCCCAGGAAACTCTTTTTTAGAATTAATCTTGACAACAATTATAGAATACTGCAATTAAATGTATCTTTAATGTCAAATTACATTTTTTATATTTTATTTTTTATAATTGCAACTAAAATTCTAAGTTTGCAATTTTTTTCTCTTATTGATTCATTGAACAATGAAAAGGAATTACCAGGGGCTATTTTAAAAATACATAAAACCCACAAGTGTAATAAATAACCAAATGTCTCACTGTTTGAAACTGACTGTAACAACATCTTAACTCAATCTTCGCATGTATGGACCTACAGTACAGTAGATCCTGGCCAGCAATCCGTGATGTGTGGACGTGAATATGCAATGGGGGATGGAGATGAGGCAAGATTAATGGAGCCACCCTCGGATTGCTTAGCCTAAAACAACCCTTAGTTATGCTGCGGGCCATGCACAGTTTTCAGCTGCCCCATGTGTTTTTACTTGGTATGCAGATGAGCGGCTGCTTGTTTGTATTTGCAGGACTGCGTGGGTCAAGTTACCAGTGTTAAAATGTGTGTTCTGAGGATTTTACTACGAATTAAATGGTTTTAGGGTTCGTGATGTGTGGATTTATTTGTTTTGATATTTCATTCGTGAACGCTGTCGACAGTTTAGGAGCAATTTGCGAACGATTTTCATTTGTAAATGAATTTAGTCGGCTAATTTATTTTAACATTTCTCTTTTCTGGATTTACATTCATTTAAAATTATTACCATGAAGAAACTTAATTTTGCAGCATGTGTTAATTTAGATGAAAAAATTTTAATCTGGAATTAACAAACTTGAAAATTCGTGTACTGGAAGTGGCAGATAACAATGTATAAATTTTTCTTAATAACAATTTTATTTTATCTTTTGATGTAAAATAGCATAATTATAAATGTAAAAGTGTTTCAGATATTTTGAGAGAGATATAATGCTTGGATTATTAAAGTTGTACGTTTTAGGAATGTACACTCAGATTCGAAAAAACTTTTTATATTTAAGAGATTAACGAATAATGTTTGGCAAAATAGGAATAAAAAGAAGGATTTAACTCAAACAATACTACGTTCATGTTCTTTTCTGTAATTGAATTTGATTTATTTTTCTATAATCCTGATTCAATTGCTGTTTGTACATACAGCGTGTGTGAAATATTGCTTGACAAATGAAAAACTTTCAACTCTTTCAAGAAAATTTTGTTTTCACCCAAATGACAAACTGTATCCTGAGAATGGCTTCATCATATACAGGTTGTACAAAAACTAGCCAGCCATTTTTGCTACCAGAAAAATGATAAAGTAATAAATAGAAAAGTCGATTACTTTTTGGTCTTCAAAGTTACGTGCAGGCACTAACTTTTGGCTTCGTAACCAAGATGAATCGACCATAGAAGAAATATATGTCTAGTAATCAAGAACCCATCTTATCAGTGATTTGGTAGCATTCCCTAACACTCTGCATTTAAGAAAATGATTTTGATTAGCTTTTGCACACTCTGTATAGGATAAAGCAATATGAGGGTACGTACCGTTTGTCATTTGGATAAAAATAAAACTTTTTCAAAAGAGTGACTCTTTGCCAAAATATCAATAATAATAAAATCTTCCATATGTCCTTGTTGTGCTAAATTCATTTTGGTAAATCTCATATCTAACTATATATGGTTTGAAACTAAAATCAAAATGACTTGGTGTATTACTTATACAAATGAGTAAGTTCTTACAAGTAGATGCGCTTCTTTTTATCTGAGCTGCGGTACAGGTAGTACATATAAGCACTATACAAAATACGCTCAAGTTTAATGAGCGATACTATGTACATAAATTCACATCTAAACAAGGTAATTAAGAAAATGGAGAACAAACTTTTTCTGACATAAGGTTGTTGGATACAGCATATTAGAAGATATACGATTTCCTTCTACTTAGTAGAAGAAAGACTATCACCTATCCTCGGCGTATTTAGAACAGTAATTAATAAGTATCTTAACGGGTTAGTTGTTTTTATAATAATACCCTCGATTATAGCAGATGTAGGAAGTTACAGCGTTATGTTATGACTGTCTAATTCAAACTTAAATAAAAACATCAAAAATCATAATCAGAAAAGAAAATGAGAAAATAAAAGTAAACATTTGAAAGCACCTATCTTGATGGAGAAGTGAAAAGCTTTCTAATCAATGATAATTCCTGAAAGACGGTAATTTCTAATTACACATAGGCCATAGGTGCACTGTCTTATTAAGCTCTTATTATCCTGATCTTCTTGATCAATACCTTTCCATTTTCATTCTCTGATATTTCCTAGCCAAATGGTGTTGACTTTTAATGGCAGCTGTTACAGAGCTTTAATGGGTGTGAAAAGTACAAAATAATTCTTCGATGTTGAACACAAGTCATCGACTTATTTCTAAATGGTATTCCACAATGTTTTATAGTGAACCAAAGATCAACAACAAATACTTTAAGGCCTGAGAAGAATTTTGTATCAGTGCATTTTTCTGAATCATACAGACCAAACTATTAAAATTAAAAGAGTATGCAAGACTGCATTGGACAGAAATAGAAGATTGAATATTTGGTCATGTATCAATCAATAGAGGAATTTTTTGTGGTTTCCTGGTCAATGTGTTAATTTATATGATCGAAAAGTGTTTGTTCGGTTCAAGGAGTTCAAAACCTAAGAAACAAACCCTCCTAGGTTCTTTTTTACTAACCCCTCACTTTCTCTCTAATCACTAACAATGATCGCCTACTTTAACTTTTCATCCTGTCTGCCCAAACCTATCAGACTCTTTTATAAAAGCAAGAATATAGTCCTAAGCAACAGCTTTTAACTCTTCCCTTGATAGGATGATGATCTGGAACGTCTTGAACCTCAAACTTTTGTATTCCTCACATTTTCCCAGGTAGTCGAAAGATGTGTTTTCGCTCTTTTCCGAATTACACACTTATTACTGACTTACAAAACTTAGTTCTCTTCGATTTTTCTTCATTAGCCAAAATAGTCCAGACATGTTAAGCCCAACTGTATAATATTTAACCTGATGACAGTCACTGTTACTTTACCAACTTACATTTGTGATTCAAAAACCCATACATTTACAGCTACCTTAGAGATCTTCAGAAAAGGTTGTAGGCGCAACTAAATGTCTTTGGCTTTAAGTTCAGTGAGTTCATATGTATCTTTGTTGACCCAAATGAGATTGACTTTTTTTGTCAAAAAATTGTGTGCACTCCGAAATAGGCACATTCTTCCGCTGGTGGATATAATTTCTAAAATCGTTCCAAAGAGAAACAAGTAGATTACAAAAATGTATTTTTGGTTATCTGTAATCCTGCTTACACTGTAATTGGTCACAAAATGGTTGAAGCGCTTGTAGTGAGGGCTTTTTCTTTTAGAAAATATAGAGGTAATTTTTATTCTTAGCAAAAACGTCTGAAAGGACAAAGACACGAAAATATATAAAATAAACGCTGTAGAGTGTAGAGCCAAAAAAGAATTCGATGTTGTAAATACAATACTGATAAGACTTCAATGTGTAACATTTTCTTGAAAAACTAAACCTTTCTAGTACAATTCTCATTTTTTTTGTTTTTATAAAACTTTTTTCTTTAGTAGTTGTTTTTATTGTTGACAAGAAAAATTTATGGCATGTTCTTACAAGATACTTAATGTTGTTTTGATCTTAATGTTGGTAATGTATGCGTATGTAGCATGCAGAGACCGCATTTAAATCAAACTTTAGAATTTCCGCGTATGTGTCCCAGCAGATTCACGTTACATCCATATAAACAACGTAACAAAGCATAAGTCATCTAAAAGCGACTAACTCAAAACTACTAACATTTACAAGGAAGACCTACATTAAAATGATTCACGGCACGATCTTCTTGTCGCCTGCGCTTACCCGAAGTACCTACGTAAATATAAAGGAAAGTAAGGAGTGAAACAAGGATGTGGATGGGGAAGAAGGACAACGCGTCCTACGACATTCGAGCGTTTTACTTCCACACACTCGATATGCAACGTTAGATCCAGAGGTCGCAGAACGGAGCCTAAGCCCTCATAGGAACTAATTACAATGTATGATTAATTATTGGGCGACTGCAAAGTCTGGATGGACCGTAGCGTGTCCGCCCGGTCGCGATGTCTTACTGCAGGCCTGCCAACCACTGTCTTAGCTTGCTAATGTCACCAGGCGACGTTATATATCGTTCGACCTCAACCCGTACAGTCCGTATTACAATATTCACAATAGTCTTAGTGGAGCTTGGATTCCTGGTAGATATGTCAAGACGGCCAACCGAGATAAAATAATAAAGCAGCTGCCTTTCACTGATGTTAAAGTAATAAAGTTGGACCTAAGAATAACTATAAACGTTATATTGATTTAATGTGTTTATTTAGAATAAAAAAGTTTTTCAAATGAAACACTTTTCAGAAAATTAATTAAAGAAAATTGCAAAATAAGTACATTTTGAAATTACATTGTGTATCACTGTAGTTAATAAATCGGTGACTTTTTCTTTCAGATCAGAGAAATAAATAGTTTAGTTTAGAATCTCGTGATTTTTTTGCAGATGAAATTCCGATAACAAATACCTTATTACGATGTTATTTCAACAGAAATTCAGTAGCTACCTACTTTCTAAAGTAGCGCTATCTGTACTTTTTTCAGTTTTCTTTAAACAGTTACCTTCAAGATGATTATTTTTTGTGCGCATTTTAAGTTAAAAGAAAAAAATAAATTAATGAAAGAAAGATGAAACTTAAATAAGTTGGAATGACCAGTGTTTTCATTTTTTCTATTTTTTTTTGACATTGTCTGTTTCATCAAAACATCTATTCATTTATGTAATTTATATTTTACTCTCGGTTATTCGTTAAAACAAAATTTGATAATTTTGAATTAATTTTTTCCAATTAATTCTCTTGGCACTTACTATCACTTTGCCATTTGAAAGTGTCGACCCTAAATCTTTTACCTCATTCTGTTAGGTTTAATTCTTCTGTAAAAATGACATATACAATTTTGAAGTTTTACATTACCATATAATTTTTGTTCTTTGATCTTTTTCCTACTGTTAATTACATGTCTTTTCAGCTTCACAAAAAAGAGATGCTGACCACAATATGTACACACCCCACTAATAAGTAAGTAGATTTCTGCACTTATATGTCAAATACATGTTTTTTTAGCTACAACAAATCAATATACTTAAATTTAATAAGCTCTATCATTATCATTCAGCAAGAAAAAAAATAGAAAATGTCTCCTGAAAAGTGATAAGATTTGCATTTCTTCAGACATTTTTAATGAGCTGTGCAACATAGACCTTCTCAAGGTTTTTGTTCTAGATGCTATTCTGCGCAGCTGATATCACTAGTACCCCAAGAACTTTTTGATCTATTTTTTATAACCTTTTCTGAGGTTTCCAAATTTTTGAGAGTCGATGAAAGATGCTATTCCAACAATTTTTGAATTTTCAACTCCACATCTGTTCTACATCTGATTTTTTGCAATATTCTTATCTCTCTTGGTATAATTATTATTTCCAGGGTTCTTTAAAAGACTTTCCTTTTTAAATCTATCTATGTTGTGGTTTTTGATTTTTTGCCTTTTGGTTATTCCATTTGGTGGTTGGGACTATCCTACACAATATGCGTGGTTTGTAGGCATTTTTCTAGACTCAAAATCAAATTCTATCATCGTATAATTTAATTTATACGTATTGGTACTTGAAAACTAAAAAATATTCTTGGAAAGTTTGCTTTTCTCCCAGTTATGTTACTATGAGCGTTTTCTTTGGCTACCTATAGTAAAGTCTTGAGAAAATTATAACTCGATAGAACCATTTTTTGAAAAAATTATATATAGTATGCAGTTGTAATAAGTGGTGCACAGATTTTCATGTTTGCTTCATAATCCGAAGGTTAGAACACAGACAGACAAGATTCTAGCGTAACTGAGGTGCAAGGTATTTCATCGCTTCTTAGATCTTGCTATGCTAATGACCATAGTAGTCGGTTTCTTTACCAAAACAAACAAACACTAATATACCCACATTTAGTAAGGAAGACACTTTTCTTGGTATGCTGTGCAACTAATAGAAGAAAGACACTATCACGCTATCACATTAAGCATCATCTTGTTTCTTGCCCTCTTGACCAGATCAAATAAGCTTGGCAAATACAACAGACTGCTGCACTTGCTGTTGTAGCAGCTGTTTACTGAATTTTTTTTTGTTTCTGTTATTCAGTCTGATTGTGTCCAAAGCAAAAACCATGCTTGCTGTCAGTGTTCTACTTCTCTGCAATATCTTGGTGTGTTGCTCATGACAGTCTCTATCCTCATTCTCTATTTCGGTATATGCAGATACACGCTCGCTATCACTCTCAGAGGATAGCATGGCCACGGTGATAGTTTTTACGACCGTATACTTCTTTGGGAATTCCAGACTTTCTCAAAATTCCATCTGTTAAGCTTCAGACCTCCCCACTTTTTTACATTATGAATAGTATTGTGAAATCACCGGTAATTTATTTTTTATGACAGTTTCGGAAAGTTAGCAAGTTTGATAATTTATGAGAATTTTGGGTAATTTTGTTCGATGGGTGGAAGCAGATAAATCAAAGTTCTTGAAATATTTGTAACTTTAAGAACCTTTACTGAATATTTTACTTTTGATTTTATTAAGACATTGTTACATTTGATCAAATGTTTCAGTTCATACGTGTAGCATTTTTTGTACCCTTTATAATATTGTCATAATATGCCATTCCTTTTCCTCATGTTTAAGCGACGTACCTCTGCACAATGGTCTATCATCGGTTAATTATATCCAAACGTCCTTAATTATCTTCTTACAATTCTGCTTAACTGCTTTATAAAAAGAAGTCAAGTCCCGCTTGGACTTCAAAGAATTTATATTTGCTACAGCGCAGTAGAGTGTAGCCCTGACTGACAATGCATTAATTATCAAGCTAACGTTCGGCACATCCCGTCAACAGGTCTAAATAAAATTTATCATATCAAATATGTGACCAGAAGGAATAGTCCCTCTTCTTTTGAAGCTTCTGCTTTGACATATTGCAAGGTGGAAGCACTTGTAATGTCGAACAGGTCACCAACTTCATTTTTGAATTCGTGCTCGTGCTGTTGCTGCAACTCAACCTTTTCTCGTATTGCCCTGCTTGATTCGTCTTTTATTTCTCTTAATCTTAGCAACACATAATTCACGACCTCTTTTGGTTACTAAATTTATACCTTAGAGGAAAATCTCTGAAGTGTATGCTTATGGATCACGCCATACCTAAAATGTTAACCAGAACGCTAGTTCGCAGCTCAACAATGCAAAATGCTATAACTGTAAGCTCCATGCTTCACTCTTTCCATTTCTTCCCAGTTGCTATTCTGCCCACCATAAGCTAGTGCCGATCAATCTAAATAAGTATCACAAATACATCTAGGTATCACTCTTAGTGATACTTTTCGTGGTGTGTCAATAGTTTGTTGAGAATAGATATAAAGAAATATAAGTAATAGAAATTGAAAGTCAAAGCAAATTCATTACAATGGAAAGTTGCCATCTAATAGATACGTCTGTATAATTATACCACACTAGAAGATACCGTTCAAGCTAATGTATATCAAAGACATATACATGATATACATCGTGAAGAGATGGTTTCCTTTGCTAGAATCACTCTGTTAAGGCAATTTCAAGCAGAGCCAAAAGTATCCAGTATCAACAATACTTAAACTTTCCAGGATTTCTTTGCTTTTCTCCTAGGGGCTTGCAGAAGTGTCATGAGACTGTACAATATACAGGGTGTGTTCGGAGGTTTATTCAAGAGATCGAAATAAGAGTAAATGCTATTGGTATAATGTCTGTAACTTATAATATTTAATAAGCTGTGAAGATTATGAAACTTAATTCATGTGATATTAATGAAAGTGTAAGTTTCTTTGTGATATGATAAAAAATCCGATTAGTTTATTGTTGACATCTTCTTATTGTACACTCTTGCTTTTCCAACATCGACAGTGCTAAATGACTGTCTATGTGAATTTTTAAAATTTTGGATTTTCTTTTCTATTCATCTTAAAACAACTAGATTTTGCAAAGGTATGGAAGCGATTGAAAAATAAAACGCTTTGTCTATCAGGTGTCTGTGAGTGATTTAACTCTAGAAACTGTGGTTCTTATTCATTTGTATTCCCTCACTTCTTTGTCAGATTCTGATTTGAACATACAGGATTAACAAGAAAAGCAACTGAGACATCTATCGAGAAAGAAATATAGTAAGTCTTCAGAAATGCACCTACAAATATTAAGTATAAAATCATGGGATAAAAGGTAAAAGGAAAATTCTCTTATTGAAGTGACCAACTTCAAAAAGTGGTACTTGTCACAATTGACATTGTGGGGAAAAAGAAGAAAAGGAAAAGCTATCGGACCTGTTCAAGTCTTATTTTAATAATATAAAATGGTGTCATGACTTCTTCCGGTGGCATAGTGGCTTTCTTCTGCCTAAAATCTTGATGTCGCTTTATTATTGGATTTTTGATATATTCTAGATAGATACCTATGTATTAAATTTTAATTTATGATTTTTCTATTACGTTTTTTTTATACAGAAAAAATATTCTCTCTTGAGATTCTTCTGACATTAATGAACTTCATTCCTTTGTACTTAGAATTCTAATTTGTTTTTTAATGAAAACAATGTTATTAAAAATTTTAAACTTTTGTAAGTTTTCCTCTTTTTAGCTTTCTACTTATCTGGTAAGATTTAAAATACCTACATATTTAAAATTAATAACAAATTGTATCGATTTAGCAATACTATAAATTAACAACTAAAGACTCCGTATATAAATTCCCCCCAAAAACTAATTGTTCAATAAATGTAAAAATCATTTTTAAATGTTGTTTCTGTCTAAGTTAAAGTAAGGTATGAATATCATTAGTTGTAACGCAAAGCACCTAATTTTTCCCCGGAGTCCTATTAAGTTAATTTCAGTGTCCAACATTTTCACTTGCTAATGAAGTGTACTGCAAGTGTTGAAAGCTGTTAATTTTAACACAGACACGCTTTATAGCCATCGTTACACGTTCCTGCAGAGATTTATATTTTGTTCACATGATGAATCATTTTGCATTGTTTTGACTAATTTAGAAAATTTAGAAAATCAAGTATACATTTGTTTAAACAGCTTCTTAAGGTTGTTTCACATAAATTAAAATAAAAATAGGACATTTACATTTTTACGATTGGCTCCTTGTTCTTGTTAAGTTAAGAAAGTTTATTTAGGGATCTGTAACAAACATTATCGTAATAACGGGCTTATTATATTAGTAATCTATTAATATTATTGGCTTTCATCAATTTCCCTATAATACCATGTGATTACAGGCAAACAATGTAATGTAATATCCGCTTTATATGCACATCTACTTGGCCAACACATACTGATTTCCATACTGACTGATGTTAGTTAGCCCTTCCACACTGTTCTTAGTACACTCCTGTCATAAACAAGCCGAAGTTTATGCAAGACAGCAGGTACACTCTTATATAACAAGTTTCTAATTGTTCCCCGATGTTCCAACGCAAACTGGAGTAGAATATTTATATTAATATTGATCGAAACTATAATCTATTAGTTTTTGTTAAGAATCTCGCTACAATCTGTTTTTATGTGCAATGCAAATTTTAAAAATTGTTTTTTTTTATCTAGCGAAATAAATTAGAATTAAATACTTTTAACGTAGCTCTTGAACTGGTTTGTTTGTTTACGTATTCCATTGTACATACAAGACGTTTTCCAGTTAATTTTATTTCATGTTTATATCGCTATCATTTTGTAGTACCTGGAAAACATTCATTAGATTTTCTAGATGGTTATTTATTTCTATTCTGTATGTAAAAATCTAGAATCTAATTGTTTCCATGACCAGCCTAAGTTAATGTACTTTTTAATCCCTGGGGTGCTTGCAAACGAAGCTTATCAGCTGTTGAGATATGGAGCACAAACCATACATTTTTCATTGTTATTATAATCCTCTACTTGTTCAAATTTCCTGCTGTTGTCTTTTGGGCAGTTAGATTTGTTCTGGTTTGCGTTCTATCAATAATTGCTTTGCATGCTAAAATTGTAAAACATTTTCATTAATCATCTTTCAAAGATTTGTGTGATGTGTAAATCATCTACTAACTTTTACAAATATTGAGAATAACTCTTGCATGGAGATTGTTTTCACATTTTTCCAATTCAATAATATTATTGACTTAAATGGTTTTTGTAGTACTTTTGCGAGTACCTTGTCGCTTGACTAAGTTCACCGTCTTTGCTAAAATAATTTGAAAATATCTAACTTATAAAACTGCATGAACAAACCAGACAGTTCACTACATTGCTAGATGAACACTGTAGCAGACGTATACGCTTACTATCAGCTGAGTTTTCTAAGTATCAGAATGATTCACTATATCATGCAATGTGCTATTATCAAGATCGGTTAAAAGTATCTAAAATTGACGGTTTCTTCAAATGGCTGTGAAAACAATAAAGGAATACTAAGTTGTACTTAATATTGAAAACATTTTAATGTGGAATGTTCAGAATGTACGTTACACTGATTCGCTAAATGGAACCTCGAAGTTTATCTTCGATGCCAAATATCAAGAATTGGTATTGATTATCAATGTAGATTTAGAGAACAGTTCTTCTGCACCGCGGTTCAACATATTCTAATTCTGCTTGATATCTTCTCAGTTTGTTACTGTAAGAAATGATATTTCAATCATGCCAAAGTAAGCCTAAAACAGATAAAGATTAATGAGCCCGATCTACTGCTAAAGCTTACAATTTAAAAAAGAAACCAAATACACATTTAGTCCAGACATCAGAATAAATTTTAGTTTAGTCCAGCTCAAAGATAGCAGATAACAGACCAAGAAGCAATCAATCGAATACTCAGAAACTTTGAAACTATGTTACTATAACTCAGTTCAGCTAATCTAGAACAAACGAAAAGCTTTTCACTATTAGACGTCTCAAGCAAAGCTCTCGAACCTTTATAATGTAGTAATACGATTTGCTTGATTCTTTAACTCTACAACTCCTAGGGAGCAGCCGAACCTGTCACATCTAGAGATCAGTGATGTTCATTTATATAAGTAAGCGATTTTTTCTTCTCCATCTACACCTTCTTGAATTTCTTTGTTGGCTGTAAAGTTTTCAGCAAAATCTCCTGCTTCGAGGACTCTGAAATACTCATTTCTCTTAGACAAATTGCAAAGTACGACACAGCACCTGATGACCTCACAAGTCTATACGGTGTTAGTGAGTCGAGACTGATTTAGACACAAAAGATTTTTCCCTAGTACTTCTATTGCACATTCAATCACTTTTCGTGTTCTCTCCTTAGATCTCAAAGAATCTCATTTGTGATGTATTATTGATTTGCGTGGATATATCGAGTCTCCCAATGGAACGCTTTCAGAAGATGGTCGCCAATTTGTGTGCTCCACGACCAGAAACATATCAGCAATTGGATTGATTTATTGCAAGAAATCTGTAAGTGCCAGAATTATTTGCAATATTTGCAATAAAATATCTAATTTTATTAAAATCATGGATAACTCTTTCAACGTCATTGTCATTGGGCCAACAGACTGTTTTTGTGAGGAGGACAGTGTTCATGACTGAAATAACTTTATGCACAAATGCAACTGTATGTACATTTCTACACTTGCTAACCTCAAAAATTCCATACATGTCTGTAGCACCGTAGTATTGTATTTTATTATCAAACCAATGTAATACTGTCATTACTTATTAGTTTTTGGGAAGTTAAATAACGACTTCTTCAGGTGACATGAATTAATGTGTGTATTATACTGTTTAGCACAAGATTATACTTTTTAAATGGTAATCTATGTAATTATCGTACTTACAGTCAGTATTTGAAAGAGTCTATGCATGACTCTATAAGAATGTTTTAGTTTATTGTATCAGGTGTATACCTATGAAATGAGACTTTCAGCTATTAGACCACAGATGTCGCTAGGAGTATTTTTAAACTGTCCCAAATGTCTTATTTTTTTTATACAACAACGCATTTTTTTCGCTCTTAAAAATGTCGAATTTCGTGCCTTCAAACTACGATTTGCGGACATCGTTGATTTTCTGTTATCAATTGAAGAAAAACGCTTCTCAAGCTCATCAAATGCTTATAGAAGCTTACGGTGGACATGCTCTAAGCAGAGCACAGTGCTTCAGGTGGTTTGAAAAATTCCGAAGTGGTGATTCTAGCGTGGAGAACGAGGAACGTGGCCGGCCACCGAAAAAGTTTGAGGACACCGAATTGCAAGCATTGTTGAATGAAGATGACGGTCAAACGCAAGAAATGATGGCAGAGCAGTTGGGAGTGACCCAAAAAACCATTTGCAAACGTTTGAAAGACATGGGCATGATTTTAAAGGTCGGAAGATGGGTGCCGCATGAACTGAC
Source organism: Ignelater luminosus (assembly GCA_011009095.1). NCBI lineage: Eukaryota > Metazoa > Arthropoda > Insecta > Coleoptera > Elateridae > Ignelater > Ignelater luminosus. Next base: position 1,173 of record VTPC01000451.1, on the reverse strand, counting down.
TGAAAGGCAGCAAGAGAACCGAAAAACCACTTGTGAAATGCTGCTCTCCCGGTTCAAAAGGAAGTCTTTTTTGCATCGAATCGTTACGGGTGTATTTCTCCAATCCCAAGCGTAAACGGTCATATGGTCCGCCCGGCCACAAGCCAAAATCAACGGCCAAACCAAATCGCTTCGGCCGCAAGGCAATGCTGTGTGTTTTCTGGGATCAGCATGGTATGATTTGGTACGAGCTATTAAAACCAGGTGAAACAGTTGACGGTGCACGCTACCAACGACAATTGGCCGATTTGAACAGCGCTATACACCGAAAACGCCCAGAATATGCCGATCGGCGTCACAAAGTAATTTTTCTTGATGACAATGCACCACCACATCGAACAAGAGCGACCCGGGAATTGGCGGAGACGTACGATTGGGAACCGCTGGTGCATGCGGCTTACTCACCAGACTTGGCGCCTTCCGATTATCATTTGTTTGCGTCGATGGGCCACGCACTTTCCGAGCAGTGCTTCAATTCTCACGAAGAAGCCAAAAAATGGCTCGATGATTGGTTTGCGGCCAAAGACGGCCAATTGTTTTGGCGCGGCATTCACAAATTGCCTGAGAGATGGGTAAAATGTGTCGCTAGCGATGGCTATTATTTTGAAGATTAAATTTGTAACCATTTTTTGTTAATAAACGTTTAAAATTGAAAAAGAAGTCTCATTTCATAGGTATACACCTATGTAAATGCTCAGCTCAAAAGTTAAACTTACGTTGCCTTGAGTATGAGCACAAATACAAGTTCGTATTCTTGAGTGCAACCTCAACTAGAAAATATTAGAGTATGCTTGAATTGAGCTCAGGTTTAAGCTAGATTCAAGTAGGTTTCTTAAAACGTATGAGATTCTTTATCTAAATATTTTTGAGTGACATGTCGTTGTAAAATTTCAATTTCATCTTCACATGATTCCAAATCAACCAACGTAACTACTAATAAACATTTTCTTCTACATCTAGATGAAAATCACCGGCTGTCCTCATGTTATACTAAATTGGAAAGTAGACAATTCCGGCAAACAATATGGATATGTTTTAGTTCACGCTCTGAATGGATATAATTTCCCACCAAAATACTTGTAAATATTAAATCCATCGGGAAACTTTGACGAAGACTTGGCATAACTTCAAAAA
>VTPC01000450.1:305008-341505 GCA_011009095.1 Ignelater luminosus | reverse complement strand
TACATTTAAAACATTGTAATTGTTCCTCTACTTATATTAATTACTCTATGATAATACTGATAGAAATTGCTGAGTTTGAATAATTTAAGGAGGTTCTTTGTTTAAAATTACTAGCAGTCTGAGCTCATTCTTGCTGAATACAGTAATCCAACATAATGACTTTTCTTTTGGGTTATAGTTACTCTGAATTTACACATTGCTAAAGCAAAATTTCATTAAGAATTAATTAGCAACTTGCTCAAACTATTAGAATAAAACGTATTTGATTAGCTAACTTAGATCATAGACGACTTAGATTTTAGGTAACCAAACTAAAATAAAAAGTCTACGCTTGCATTTGTATGACTTACAATTTATTTTCCTTGTCTTATATGATTACATTTTTATTTTATTAATGGCTTGTGTGGAAATATTTGAATTTATAATAAACTTGTACATTTATTAATTTACTATTTCTTGTAGATTTCTTGTGTGTACATACTACTTCTTGAAGCTTATTAACACATTGGCTGCCACACTATTATCAGAAACCTAGAAATCTAGTCACATTATTTTGTTATTTTTTTTACCGGCTTTTGATGCCATGATAATTTCTTAATCTTATTCCAGACATCCACTATCCATCATTTGTATTATTTTCTACGAGTATACATACTTATATTAACTTGGCAGGTAACATTTAACAAGATAACTCGTATAGTTGGTGTCTGTTGCAAACTGTTAATTACGAGCTACCTCACAGTTGGAAATGTCAACCCATCCATGTATTTTATTGGGCAACATATGGTAAGTTATCTATTGTGCTCAATGTATGCTGAACTTTGATTGTATCTTGTCGCAGGTTGTTTCTTAATTTTTCTTTGCATAACTATACAAGGTGAAATTGAAATAGTTAGAAAAAACTTAATGGGTAATAGCTGATGCCTAGAGATATCCATTGATAACATTTTAAATTTAAAGTGCACTTTTTTTTGAAAATAAAGAAGCGTTTCCATGTTTTCAAAAAGATAGTTTAAAATGACATCATACCATAATACAGACTAAAACTTGTTGGAGGTTGTTTTTATTTACTTAATCTTCATTTTAAGTTATAGGAAATTCAGTTTAATGTTTTCGAGCACAGAACTTACCTATCCTAATTTTACACACTTGCAATTTAAAGACAGTTGAATATTTAATTATTATTAATTTAAAACAGAAATCTGCAGATTATCTTTGCTGCAGTACCAAAAGAAACTCATCCAATTAAAAGATCTTCACAAAGAAATGTAAAAGACGTCAACACATAAACATCATTTGATCCACTTGAATAGCATGATCATCGTCTTCGTTTTAAATGTGTTGTTTACATTGGTGACTAAAAAATGGGCACCGAGGGATAGATTGTATCAATTTATTCAATCAATTATAAAATTTTATGGGCATAGGACACAAATCACTGTTATAGCTCTTTGACACGGTAATATTTTTTGTACAATATTTCAATTCAAATTTAATTTAAGACAAATTTAAAAGCGTGTCATACAGATTTGTAAAAATTGGTTTACATTATTTGTTAAAAATGCGTCAATATCTGCGCAGAACGCGAATTTTTGCATACCACTCTAACCTAACCTTTACTTGCTCTTTAAATTTGCTAATATTAATATTATTGTAGCAACACCAGCTCCAGAACAATATAGATTGATATCGTTAAGGTTTCAGGAGTTCGAATAACCCGAATAACAACTTACGAAATTTTTAGGTTAGAACTGCAAACCACTGTAAACACTGTACCCGCGAAATTCAAATATTCAACTATCTTGATCTTCCTCAATAATTATCAATTATCCTGTAAAAACATGGTGCACTAAAACACTAATAAATAACAGTTTAACACTAGGTAAAACAAAACAGAACCGGCAACAAGCCACACAGTGTATGGAAAAACATCTTGAAGCACTAGAAATATAAAGTAAACTACCTACCCTTGAATCAGCAAATTTTAAACATTTTACTAGCCTTTTTTTAATGTTTATACAGATGGATTGTAGACGTAAATAGAGTGTTAGCAAAATCATCAATGTTAAAACTGAAATAATGGCATAGACATAATTGCTGTTATTTTTCTTATTACTTTGTTTGGTACAAATACACTTCTTATTCCAGAGACTCTCAAACTAGAGATGGGTCGTTCATGAATGAGTCGTTCACAATGAACGATTCACTTAAATGAGCGGTAAACATACGACTCTTTTTGATTGAACGGTTCGTTCATTTGTTTATTCAGTTCAGTAGCACATACAAGTGCATTTAAAGTTCGTATTGACTCTACTGACGAGTGGGGAATGAACGAACGAACAGTGAGCTGAATATGTATTTGAACTTACACAGTTCAATGCAAGAAAGTGACGATTCTCTTTTGAACGAGATAGTGCATACATGCTCGGAAAGTAGAAAAGCATGTTGGATTTCCAAGAGCAATACAAGTTTAGTGTATTTATTAATGATTATCGAAGTATAATATTTTCTAAGGATTATTAAATAAATAAAACACTTCATTTCTATTTTCTAAGGAGTAGAAAAATCTAATAGAATAGAGATCTTGAGAATTGACTAAACATTATTCATTAATTTAGGTGAGAATGATATCGCACCTATCGTACATTTCTACAGTAGTATGCATGAAACGTGCGTGCTTACACAATCAGTTCAAATGAACGACTCTTTAAAATGAGTTGAACGAATTGAACTGGCACGGTAAAAAGAGTCGTATGTCCCATGACTATCTCAAACAATTTCTTGACATTTCAAATGGGGTGTTTTCCTAAAAAATTAAGAGGAGGTATTGAAAAAATATATGTTTCTCTTGATGTATAAACTGCCACCAAATGGGTGGTTAATTTTTTCTAATTATTTCAATTTCACCCTGTATATTAATAATAAACTTTCTTGGTTTATTTTCAGTTTAATAGTTGCATAGTCTTACAAAGAGCATTCAAATTAAAAATTAATTTATTAAACTGTATTTTTGTAATTGTATTCAATTGTTTTTTACTTGCAAAATATTTCTCTGGTGTTTTTTTTATCTTAGTTATATCAATAATAATTGTTTTACAGTATAATTACACTAAGAAGTATTATTTTATACATCAATATTACGTTAGAATACAGCAATAAGTACAGAGTTTCAAGAACGGCAGTGACGCCATACACATTACTGCAGTGACAGACGAAATTGTAGCATCGAGCAATCCTCTGTACATAATCCTTGCAAAAAGATAAGTACCTGTTACAACAATGTTGCTGTTTCTTCTTTATAAAAATACATAGTATACCAAAACAAGAGAAAGCACCAATCCAACATTAAACACTACCATGTTTATGTCTGAATTTAATTGATTGACTTACGAAAGGAAGGACAAAGTGATATGAAAGGAAAAAAAAACAAAATATATAAAATTATGGAAATAATTATTTATTTTAACGGCGCCATTTCCAAACTTTTAACTGTTCTATAAAACAGTTCACCAGGCCAGATATTATTTTGCTATACTGTAATCAAAATACTACAAAAAAATCAGTTATTTGTTTATAGCTACTAAATTCTTTCTTTTTTTTACTTGTGATTACATTGCACTGTTTCTAGACAATTTTATTATGAATGAAGAAGAAGCTACATGGAACAGAATATAAATTATATTTATTTAAGAAAACTGTTTTACCTATGCTAAGATATAGACAGCGCTATCGATTGTTAATAATATTTATCAATTTACGCATTTCCGGATTGATATCAGAACCAAAGCCATGAAGCGCTTCGGACATGAATGAAATCAATTTTTCGGATTCAGCAGGTCCTTTTTGTTGATTAAGTAATGAACTAAAGAAAGTATTCCACAAATCTACACGCATATACCGAGTAAACCGTTGAGTAATGGACCACTGATCCCCTTTCTTTTGCAACTGCATATACTTATCAAATAGTAGGACATGAGCAGTAGCTGCAACACAAAACAGATCTGTATGATAATTCCAGGGACGACCATCTTGCATTTCACAACAAATAAAATCTTTAGTAGTAACACGACGCCTAAAGGTAGTCCCTGGAGGGAAGAATGTCATATCTATACTACATCCAAAATCAATTAGCTGAAGCTGTAAAGCATCACCAACAACATAAACTAAAAAGTTATCAGGTTTAATGTCAGCATGTATAATCTTGACCTGGTGCATAGCTGATATAATTTTCAACATTTCAATGCATAAATAAACACAAGGACCCTGTTTCAATAAATGACCTGCTTTAAGTTTAAAATTATTTGCTGCATCTAACAAAGAACCACATGGACTAAAATCAGAAACAAAGATGGATATCTGATCACCTATAAAAGAAAAATGACATCAATTAGTTCTGTCAAGCAAAACAAAAATTCAAACTTACTAAAATATCCGGTACGAACATCCATAAAACATTCCTTTAAGGGATGTTTTGCAAGACGTGCCTGTAGTTCTCTACATATATAGAACTCCCAACAATTGGGTGGTTTTTGCATCTTTAACGCAACAGTTTGGTTTGTACGAGTATCAGTTGCCTTAAAAACTTGTCCATATGTTCCTTTACCTAAATTCTTTTCAACCAAATAAGGATCATCTCCGATATAAGTTATTTCTTTGCGAAATACTATACGTGGAGTGGAATAAATTTTAACATAACCTTCGCTATGACGTCCAGGAAATCCTACACGATCTAAAAGTTGCCGTAGCAAAGCAGGCTTAAAAGGATCAGAAGGTGCTTGTTCCAATGGAGAAACTGGAATTTCTGTTACAGGACTACTCTGGCCAGATTCACAGTCCATTAATTCTAAAAGACTTGTTCTCAAGGCAGCATTTGCTTTCAGATTCTGTGCTAAATTAAAATGGTAGCTGCTTTGTTCTTCACTAATGACAGCCATGTTATCTCTTTTTGAATGACTGAACGTTGAAGATTTCAAAGTAGTAGAGCTTCCGCTTGAACTTGATCTAAATATCAGTAAACACATATGTTAATTTAAAATAATGGTAAATGCATTTGTAATTCACAAATTAAATCTATCTCAGTTATTAATATGTTCTGTCATTAACCTGAACCTTGGATTTATTAATCATTTGTTATTCCTCAAAGCGAAGATTGTAAAGAAACAGATCAATGAAAGTACATAACATGAATATGATATAAAAAACTATTCTATGTTAACTTATATTCAGGGTGTACTATTTAAAAAAAAATCAGCAATTACACTATATTTCCAATATACAGGATACTTGAAAAAGTATGTATCTCCTCCCCAGGGATGGATTTAGAAAAACTTCTTAAGAAGAATCGAAGAATCTTATTAGAAGTAATGCAATCTCACACCACACAATCAAAAAAGTATTTTGTAGTTTTAAATATGAGAGCAAGGAAGGCAGAGAAATTATTCTTTGTTCTCATATTTCATCCATCATTCCGCTTTAAGTTTATTTATTTGTTGTCAAGTTAGTGGATAGTTTGCAAACTACACTCCATGACAAATAAAAGTGGACGCCCTATGTAGCCGTTATAACGAGGTTTAAGTAGATAATTATTATCATATCTTTTTCAATTATGATGGGTGAAGCAAATATGAAAATACCCATCTTTTACCTCGAACCTTCTATGAAATACACATTAAAACATGATCTACCTTACTCGTCATGCAACAAATAAATGTGGACACATTTAAAAACATTCCGTGCAGGTGTTTTGACTAGTTTGCGTCAAGTTTTTATACACGTTACACTTACTTAAAAGTAGTGAAAGATGCATTCGATGGATTTAATAAGTTGGGTAAAGGCTGATATAAAGAAAGGCCTTAGCCATCATGAAGTGGGTAAAAAATATAGTTTGGCGACATCAACAATTGCTAAAATGTATAAAAAGGATTATATGAGAGAAAGAAAGAAAAGAGGTATTAGAAAGAAGTTTCAGGGTTGCCTCGAAAGCCGAATCAGCCGTAAATTCCGTCGGCTAAGCAAGCAGGGGCAACTAGTAACATCCCAAAAAATAAGAGACAATTTAAATATGTCTGTTTCTACCCGAAACATGCAAAGACACCTGAAGACAATAGATATACGATATAAAAAAGTGCCAAAAAGTTCACAGATGAGAAGCGCTTTTGTAAAGATGGTCCTGATAATGAATTTTCGTACGTAGAAGAAGGTGGAAAAGGTGTCTGGAACCGTCCCAAGCGCCAAAGCAAAGGTGGAGGAGTAATGGTTTGGGGTGCCATAACTGCTAAGGGGGAGTACTTGCTGCTGCGGCTGCAGGGAAAGATAAACAGTTCAAAATACTTAAGCATGATAACAGAAGACGTTTATCCGTAGATTATGAACCATTTTCCAGATGGGGATTATTTCTTTTTACAAGATAATGCTTCAATTCATAATTCGAAATTGACAGTGCAGTGTTTGAAAAATTTGGAAGTGCGGATTCTTGATTGGCCCTTCCGCTCTCCCGACATTAATCCAATAGAAAATTATTGGAAACATCTATCCGACAAGGTTTATGCAAAAGGAATCTATAATTCTGATGACAAGCTTTGGAGAGGTGTTCTGAAGGCTGCTAGAGATCTTAAAAAAGAAAAACCTGAACTACTGAAAAACCTGTGCTTGCCAATGAACAAAAGACTTTTAAAAGTTATCGAAAATGAAGGAAACGCCATCTCCTATTAGTATATAAGACTATTTCTACCAATACTAAAGTAACTGATTTTTTAAAGAAGTATCCACTTGTATTTGTTGCAGTTTAATTGTCAAAAGAATTTAATTTGTGTTACTACAAATAAATTGTATCTTGTTTTACAAAACTGTCTTGAATTTTTTTAATATGCATTCTAAATATCGTTCACAAGTATTTATCAAACTAAACTGTACTGTTGGTTTTCGTAAAAATCCTGCCCACTTTTATTTGTCGTGGAGTGTATTGTACCTTTATTACTTAAAAGTTAGCATCACAAAATGATCAACTGTGAATTGCATTACATTTTGTAAATTATTGTAAAAGTTGCAGTATAGAAAAGTTTATTATGTACAGTCTCAGCAATTAAATGCCAAGTACCCTTGACCGACTTAAAAGTCATGATTAAAATCTAAATAAGACAATATAGTTTCATCTGGTCTTGATAAAAAGAAAAAAAAATGGTTGTTAGCCTAAAAGATTGATTTACAAAAGAATTTTAAAGCCTGTGTAATGTCCCGCATTTATTTGCTGAGACTATACCTTCTGGCTTCAGAACTTAATGAGCCGAGGCAAATTCAAATTGTTGCGCCTTCCCATCTCATATGAGACAAATACGGCAGAGAACAGCCAAACACGTATTCATATTTAGCAGTAGTATGAAAGATGAAGCCCAACCTTGGGCCACCACAGGCGATCTGCTGGAGGGTGCAACCCAACTCGTATTCATATTTAGTTTTCTTAAAAAAAATTAATAAGAGGGTGAAGCTCAGCCTTTGGCTACTGCTGGTGGTCTGTTTGCAAGCACAGCCAAAGCGTGCATGTATTTAGTCTTTTAAGGTTAAGGAGGGCGAAGCTGGACTCTGTGGTCATTGGAGGTGGCCTGTTGAGTGACGCAGCCCAACACACAAAGTCGAATTTAGACAATTTATACACTTAGTAGTCATTATTTATGACACCTCTGTAGCCTACACCATCATACGCCAGTTGACTCGGTTAATTTATTTGATAGTAAATGTAACATGGGGTCAATAATTCAAACTACAATGGATCTGACTTGGGTCGCAGTAAGCTAACAATATGTATTTGTACTTATCTTTCTTAAAATGGTTAATGTGAACAAGTTGAGCAATGATACATGCAAAATGTGTGGGACATTTGTCTTTCAAATATGTGGTTATATCTCTCTTTACTGATTTCCATATCCTCACATCTGTGCTCCCCAAAGCAGTTGCTTCACTGGCTTAACGTTTGAGGCCATCCCTGACCTTCCACTATACAATGTTTTTTTTTTATTTATCTAGAGTTGCTTTCTATACCGGTCGCAACAGTCAGTGAGGCAAACATTAATGCAGATGGTAAGAAGTGTCAAGCATTTATAAAATACTTTAATGAAAAGTTTTGTAAAAATGAAAATGATGATTTTGATGCAGACAACTGCCATACTATTATAGTTTGAAATGGATAATATAATATGCTGATGATACAGCCCTTACATCACATAGAAAAGATGCCCAATCAACTATACAGCATCTACAGAATTTATGCAATTATACCAAGAAATGGTTTTGTAAGTGGAGATCAAAGCTTTTTTTGAAACGCAATAGTAAGCTAAAGGTGATGGTTGAAAACCAACATACATTATATCTGTTCAATAACTGAAAACTGAAATTGTCTACAGACAATTGAGATGTTTGCCATATACATAGTATTAATATTGAACAAAAGTTTTCAGTTAATTCCATTATCATCACACATACAGTTTTAATAAATATCTTGCATTGTGTATGATGGATTTTATCATTGCGTTCAGATAATAGTCTGTAAGATGACTGCCTGTGGATGGTTGTTCTAAAGTGGTACATATGTAGTTTGCACTTAAAACTAGACATGGCCTTCACTATGATTCTTTGATAACCGCATGTAAATGGACAACTTCTTAACCTGAACAAGTCGCAGCTGTTACTTTTCCGTCACAAAGATACTTCTTCCACCATTACCCTTTGTAATATAGTGACACAATCTCAAAATCATATTAGATATTTAGGTATTATAATTGATTCCAACCCTGATTTTGATAAACGAATGGCCAAATCAAAAGCAATTGGAAGTTCAGCATTTTTGCAATCTTACTTAAATCATGGATTAACCATGATACTGTAATGCTCATCTACAAAATGCTTGACTGTAATATTCTAATATCAAACAACCAGCAAAAAGAAATACTGACGTTACCTTTGGAAAATTACCAAAATATAACATTCCAGAAATTGACTGCATAATCCACCTACAGGATCCTCAAGCATGAATCGATATTAGAAAAATACATTCATCAGACTTCCACACTATCACCACACTAAAAAGTGTATACTACGACATTATTTATGTAAAAAGCTGTACATCAATACCATTTCCATATTTCCATAGTTTCAATATACATTCACTCATCAGTTCATCGTCACTCATATCGTGATTAAAGCATACTGAAAGTTCTTTTTGTCATTTGGGAGTCGGTAGGCATGTAGGGGCCTGAAACTTATGCCTCCTATGCTTGTGCAATAATCTACCACTGGCAGGCTTTGATCATACGTCGTGAGTCATTTGAAACAGAGTATATTATATTTTTCCCTTTGGAGAGAGAGGGAGTGTTCAAGTGCAGCAGACTTTACAAGAAGGAAATAATGGCTAAACTTACCCACTGCTCTTAGTTGTTTCTTCAAGAATGGTAGACATATGTTTTTTGTCGGGTTCTCCACCACTGAAGAGTTGTTTTCGTGCTGCAGCAATATCATCATCAGTTCTGCCAAACCCATCTTCAATTTCAGGTTGAACTTGTTTAGACTGAGGTGTACTAACTTTCATGGCATTGAGATTAAAATTAAAAACCTGTGTATTACAAGTTGCATTTAGTTCTGGAAATCGTGCTGATAATGGAACACCTGCTTCGGTAAACGAAGAACTGCTATCGTCCTCAAAAATTTCTGTACGTTTAGCACCATCACTAGGTTGGGCAGCCGCTGCAATATCATGACCACCACGAGATCCTGTTTCAGCTAGTTCTGCATCACTAAGTACTTTAAATGGCATCGTTTTCATCGCACTAACTTTAGATGAAGGTAAACCTTCTTGAACATTAGATTCTTCATAAATTGTAAATTTGGAAATATTAGGCTTCTTTGGTTGATAAACTGATTCATTCATTGAATCATCATTAGATGATCGCCAAAGAACGTTCATATCATTACCCAAATCGCTTAATATACTTTCATTTTGTAGATTTTTGGTTTGGTGTGACATTGAAGTGCTGTGAAACGATGCCATCATACCTTCTGGCATGTTTTGTCCAAATATTCGTGGCTGAATCTTGTTAACTTGATGCATTGAAGTATTCTGCAAAATAAAAATTCCATATTATTCCTCGTTGATACAGAGCACATTAATATTACTGTTATCACTTATAATTATATATATACTTTTATCATAGTCCCAAAACAAAAATTTTTTGAAGCTCCCTTTTTTCAACACCCAGGCCATGCTCATAATCTTCCAGTAGATATTACAAAATTATACTAGTCAACTAACTTCTGGCCTCAATGTAAACAAATACATTTGTACACAAGACAATTGGTTGCTTTGGGATAAGCAGCAATGAAGCATATTAGTAGTACTGATAGTTGTAAATGCATTTCTCTGTTGGTTATAGGAAAGCTAACTCATTTCTATTTTTAAATGCACAATATGTAAACATAGCTTTAAATTTGAAACTTCAAACTTTCCACAAACAAAATAAGGTTAATTTTGCCAAAGGTCATAGATTCACTAATCCAACTATAGGTGCTATTAACTATTATTTGTTTCAAATTATTATTGTCCAGTAGTTTTAGGTTTTAGATTACCACCATTTCCCTACTTATGATGTTTGCATTAGTGACGGTGCTGCCGAGTTAATATGTGTGTACTTATTTTACATGTGCAACAGTAAGTGAAGTTTTAGTCGTAGTTATTTTTGAATTCATTGCCTAAAACTAAATACTACAAATTATAAAACAGTGGAATAGGCCATGGTTTATTTTTGTTAAGTTAACAACACAACAAAAGAAATTATACTTTGGTGAATGGCAAAACTGAAAATTTTATTTTTTGTAGGCTATTGCAAGCTTTCTTCTGATTTTAAAATGTAAATCAATAAATGAAAAAAAATATATACTTAATTGCAATTTATTAACAAATTACTAAAATCGTAGTTATTGAAATTATTCTACTATTTTAATAAAGTAATTTTATTTACAGCAGATTCACAGATTAAATAAAGGTCAGATATTTCACTCCCTATTCCACCAATGTTCCCATTTTTTGTCTCTGCATATTTACATTTGCAGCTCTGGGAGTTTACCATGCCTACTCTTTTATGCACGTTTTATAAAAAGTGCATACCAAGCTGTGCTACTTGCACAGTACATGTCAAAATAGCAAGCTCTGGGAGTTGCTTTGAGAGAGAGAGAAAGCAAAAGAATCCACAAATTTGTCAAAGTAAAATATCTGACCTTTATTTAATATGTGGCAGATTTGGTAATGTATCCAATGCAATAAGCTCAAAAATATAACCTAAAATTCATTTTTACCTAACCTCTATCAATTTTTTAAGCTGTCAATAATATACAGAGTGAAATGTGTTAAGATTTCCATGACTTGCCCTACTTTTTTATAATTTAAGAGATAATAAAAGATGGATTTAGTTTAGCATTTTGGAACGGAGCAAAGAAGGGTTGTAGGTCATGTGACCAAAACAGCATTTGGAGGTTTTTGATTTAACGAATGCTCAGAGTATGAGCAGTAAAGTAAATAGACATGTGATCAGAAAAGGAAATGACAAATGTAACCTTAAAAACATGAAAACTGATAAGAAACAACTTCTTTTGCTTGTTCAGTATTTTGACCATGAATGATTTAGAATTTACATTCATATAACAACTTTACTGGCTCCATTTGAACTTGAATTTTAATAAAGCTGGTTTGTCAATGCGTCAAATGTATGATAGATAAGGTTATTTATGCAAACTTGCAAACCGGAAAAAATGATAAACATCATGTGACACAAAAGTTTCCTGCACTCCACCATTTGAGACAGTACAAATAGAGCTTGCACCACCTATTAAAATATGATCATAAACAAACGCAAGGTGCAGAATGCCTCAACTGAAATTTAACATAAACAAGCAGTTTAGATTCCAAAAGTGTATGCCAAACACAAAACCAAACCCAGCTTTTAGTGTGGCATAATCTTTAGTAGTGCTCCATTGGTTGATTCTGTTAGTATGAAGTAAATCACTTCTTTTGTTATGTTTACACTGATTTTTTTTGAAACAATTGGTTTGGAGGTTATATGATTAACTCTGCTCTCTACACATAGAGGCAAACTTTGAGATCGCTTCTATAGTTTTCTATTTTTCACTTAACTCTAATAAGAGTTCTTTAATGTCAATTTGACGTTTTTATCATGTGTTTGGGAATTTATTTAGGATGACCAGATTTTGGAAATGAAAAACCAGAATATTTCTAAACAAGTATATGGAATTGACACAGTGGTGTAATTTTTAATTAATTTTTTTTTGACTGCCATCTCTAGTCACAAAGTACCTTCTTTAACTAACAGAGCTTTATATTAAGCAATTCTATTTTGCTATTCATTAATGATTAATATGTGCCTCATATGGGTTACTTTGTATTGTCTGGTATATATTCCACTCACAACCCTAAAAACAACCATTCAAAGTAAGGTATGTTTACAAATTATGTTCGTTTCGATTTTCAAGCTTTTTATTTTAGTTTTGAAAACTGGAACTATTTTGCATCCCAAAGTACTTTTTCAGGACACCAAGACAAATGATCAAAAACAGAGACAATCCTAAAAACCCAAGATATCTAGTCACCCTAGATTTACCTCACTCTCATTTCTTTCCATCAAACTTTTTCATTTGAGATAGTATATCCTTACTATAACTAGATAAATATTTTTCAGTATATAGTCATTTACGCAGTTTGAACTTACAACAATTTGTGTAAATTCAGACAGCCCTTTTAATGAAAAAATTAAATTGTTCACAGCCAGATCAATATTTTCACATAACTACAGTGCGTTTTCGAAATAAGAACTTACACAATTTTCAAATGGGAAGACAGATTCTAAAAATCTCAATCTACAGGGTGATTCCGAAACAAAGGGTATCCTTTTAATAGGTGATAAGTGAGGCTAAAAGAAGACAAAAAATGAAAAAACAAAGTGGTTCTGTGAAAATTGAAAATTTTGACAATTTTCCTAAATATTAAAAACTGAAGCCGTCTCTGGTTAAAAAAAGAAAAGTGTTTCTTGTATTGTCTGGTTAAAAAGTGAAAGTTAAGGAGATTTACGGTGTTTTTAAACCCTTGTAGTGCAAGAACGAAAATTTACCAGACATGCCTATTTTCTTGGAACTAATAGTGCAGCTGTAGTAGCACAATGAACAATAAATGCCTTCATAAGCTACCCCCTGGACATTTTACAACTTTCCCTTCTTAAATCTGAAGTATGTTTAACATGCAAGGTTGTTGAAATTCGTTAAAACAGTAAAAAAATAATAACAAAATTTATGTTACGAACAATTAGACTCCAGTCTCACAAGCAACATTTTAATCCCTTATTATTATTTAGTCACATGAATAGGAAACATTTTAAATGGCAATGGATTGCACATACTACTTGAATGAAACATGCGTATAGAAGGTACTACTTACTATCACCTCTGTATTTAATTCAATTTAATAAATTCAACCAATTTTTATTTATGTAGCATAATGCTTATTGAAGTTTTTGGTTTTTCGGAAGTTTACAGAAAAAAATCACCAACAGCAAAATTTTAATATTTTTCCGTTTGCAGATTAAAAAAAAGTTCCTACTGGTTATTTATGGCATTGTAGAAACCAGATCAACTATTATACCCCTCACATAAATAGCAAGAACTACCTGCCAATGACAAGGACAGTCAGTCAACCCCTATCGATTTTTGCTTAAGTAAAAGTATGAGAGCAGGACCAGCTTGGCTTAGCGATTAAACTTCAATCGCATTTTTCTCGGAAACTATGCAATTTTTACCTACCGTTTTTTATCGCAAATGTATGTACTATCACACTGCTATCCACCTTTAAGAGGATATCATTATTTTGGAATCACCCTGTATACAAGAAAAGCAATCTTCAACTGTTATCTTTAAATTGCACCTTATCCTTGTTTATTTATATTTCAATGAAGGTCATGATTCTCTTTTCATCTGCATTTGTGCTCTTGTTCAGATATAACATTGGCAACCCTTGAAGTTAATCAGATGACTCTCTCCATAGTTTTCCACATAGTGGTTTCTCAATAGCTGATTTCTTTGTAATCTGAATAAAAGTGATTTCAGGAGGAGTCTACAATAATACCTTGTATGTTCATGTTGTAGAATCATACGCATTCAGGAATCATAGTTTGATTGAGTCAACAATGAAGAAAAGTTAATTCAAAGATATCTTTTGCGTTTACTGTTTATTGTAGTTGCAAGCACATATTGGTGCTGGGTATTTTAAAGTCACGTTAGTCAATTAGATAATAGTTCTTGTTTTATATTGTCTGTATCTATTGTGATTTGCAAGCTTCCGATTACAACGAATATCCATCCAGGTTTCTTCTCTTATGTTGTTTTGGAAATATAATAAGTAGGATTATGTTGGCTGTAATATCCTGCTAGTTTTTGAAGTCTTTGGAATTATTAATATAAATTCCAAGAGCTTATTCTACATTAACTGTGCCAAATTCTTCAGTAACATGTTTTATCTCTGATAGAGAAAAAAACTGCCCTGTAGATAAATTGCAGTTGTTTCATTCTGTTCTGATATCATATAGGATTGCATCTCTTTGTCTTTTAAATCTTGAATTAATAATAATTAGACTGTCATAGTAGCCATTGAAGAGACAATTAGGAACAAATGAGGTTTTGTACCAGTTCACTGCGCATTATAGCCGCGAATGTTAGGAAGATCTGTGCTATGACATTAAAACATTACAACTATCCCATCTACATAATCAAAAATAAGCATGAGAAGATGTACTACCCAAACAGCATCAAAGCTGCTTATGTAAGCTTCATTTGTTCTTTCAGATTCATCACTACAAATATATTGACTATGAGCATACAGCACCAGGTCACAAACATATCTTAAGAAATAAAATATAGACAAAAGCAATCAGGGATGACAGACCATAAATTACTATCCATTTTCCTTTGGAATCTGACATTTCTAATTTTAGTATATATGAAATTTCATTGTTTCATGACTTATTTTACTTTTAGTCAATGTAAGGTTTCATTTTAATCTGTAAGTTATTTTAGGTTATGTTGGGGGCCAGAATTTCTATTAGGTTCAAAAATGGAATTACTGACCTAGTAGTTAACAATTTAGATATACATCTAAATAAAGCAATAGATCCACAATATGTTTATTTACAAGCTTTGATATTATATAAGTTGAATTTTTGCAACTAACAGCATTACTGGTTAAAGAACGTGGCTTAAGTATGACATCACTAGTTGAAAACTTTGCCAAAGTACATTTTTTCCATCGCACCGTTCCATATAAATTTTGTTAAGTTATTATAACCTCAGACTGAAAACATAACCTCTTAAGTTGTAGGCTATAATCATTGTAATAATTATAAAGTAAATAAGAAGAATAATGGCGAAACCTTGTGAAGATTGACAACTGAAATGTTTAATGATGATCTGGAGTACCTTATTATCATTATTATTTATTGTTATTTGTCACAAATACTCAACAAACACTTAATGTTGATATTGAACACAGGTCTCGGGGTTCTTCTATGAGTTACAGAAACAGCCCAAAAATGACAGTTGTGACATTAGTAACTTGCAAAGATACATTTTGTTCATGCATGCAACTATTACAACACCCATTGCAAAAATTCAACCAACAAAACAATGTAATAAATAATACAAGAAAACAGTCATTTCTGCTTACATGAAAAGTATGTTCTGTAGCCAAGTTGACCAACTCGAATGCAGTAAATCAGGAATCCCATTCATACTTAGGTATTTAGACATAATTCATGTATTAAAGAAAATTTTAAGCATGCATTATCTTGCTAATCATCAAATACAACTCGCAAGATCTGCATAAAAACAAGGTCTATAATATTAGACCAGTAACCAATAAATTGATTTTTAGAAAATCAGTTCTCAAATTGGCACACAGAAACCTGAGCTTGACACTAATTTTCACCACGAAAAAGCTTCCACAAAGAAATGAAGATGGTATTTAAATTTTCACTAATAAAATAAAAAATTTCCACAATCTATTTCACAATTTATTTCAATTACAGATCTACATTAGATGAGAGGGAAACTCCAAAGAGAAGGTACAATGACCTTTTCACTTGGCTGCTACCCACTTAATGCTCAGCCTATTGCTGTATAGTCTTGGTCACAGCAAGACAAAATTTGTAAAACAAGACTGCATTGAGGGTGTACAGTGCTTTTTTAATGTAGAGGTCTTTGAGATAATTCTAATAAATACTTAAAATTAGAAATAACTTAAATTCTCACCTACACAAAAAAATTGTTACAAAAACAATCTTAATTCTCTCAGTATATACTAGGCTTTGGTTTTTGCTTAGGTTCATTGTTTGCTAATTAATATTTGTAGTTTCAATAAACGTTAACAATAAATCTCACAGTTTTATACAAATATAGTATAAAATCAAAATACAGTCAAACTTCAACAAGTTGAACTTCGATAACTTGAATCAAATTGGTTGGATATAGCATCAACAGTGAAAATTGTGTGTAATTTTTACTTGATAACTCAAACTTCTATTCTTTGAATATCTTGATAACTCAAACAGAATATTTGACATCAACTTTGATAAGTCGAATTTCTGGGAGAATACCCTAGCTACGTGTTTTTAACCGCTCGTTTTATAGCATACGATGCAGGGAGTTTGGTTTCTATGCTACTTAAGTTCATGTGTATGGTTTATTAGTTGTTACTAAATGGAAAAAAATACTGTGCTTATTTGTTTTATCACATTATTTTTGTTGCTGTTGTATGTTGCAAGGGTCATGGAAATGTAGAGAAGAAAAATAGGATTACAGAAGTTAAGAAATTACCCTAGAAATTTATTGTTTAAGAAGCAATAAAAAATTCATAATTTTGTTATAAATTTTTTTTTGAAAAATATTTGACCACGTTGATTTGATATTCCAATAAGGCATTTGTGAGCACAGAAAGATGTTTTTTGACAGATCGTGTTCTTGAACTATGACGTCATCATCATTCCTTTTTACAATCGCAGTTTTATTTTACAGATTTTGATAGACTTCTTCACTGGTTGAATGATGGTGGAAAAATTTGGTACCTTACATAATAATTGTTTTGAGAAAAACACTTATTAAGTTTAATAACATCAATAAAAATAACATTTAAAATTAAAAAAGAAACAAACAAAATCATTCATAAAATTTAATGCAAATGTTCAAATTCTCTACCATTTACCATTTGACACTGGCCTATTTGTGTATAAATGCTTTGAACAGCACATTGGATCATTTGTGAGGTGATGTTTCGTATTTCCATTTGAATTCACTCTTTCAAACCTTCTAAATTGTTAGGTCTATGTATGTAAACTGTTGATTTTACGCAGCCTCACAAAAAAAATCTAATGGTGTCAGATGACGGGCTATCTCATAGGCCATTCAATTGGTCCTCGTCGTCCTAGCCATCTACCAGGCCATGTAAAATCAAGAAACTGACGCATGTCTGCCCCAAAATGAGGAGATGTCCCATCTTGTTCAAACCAGATGTCCTGATGAGGTAAATCGGGGTCTTCATTATTTGGGAAAAGAACTACTAGAGCTGGAACCAAATCAAACCTTAGAAACTCCAAATATCTATCGGAAGTCCGATTTCCTTCAAAAAAATAAGGTCCTAGAAGACGACCTCTTATTAGAGAAAATGATCTGTCAAAAAACATCTTTCTGTGCTTACAAATGCCTTATTGGAATATAATCGATGTGTTCAAGTATCTTTTAAAAAAAAACAAAATTATGAATTTCGTTGCAAACTTTATCACCACTCTGTATATGTTCAGAGGACCGATAAATCAAAAACCACATTCCACGATTACTTTCAGAAATGTTTGTTGCTTTTTTAGGATAACATAATTCTGACCTAATTTAACAAGTGCCTATTATGACAATGACCAATGAGGTATGTTTGATACCACGAGTTGCTTATCCCCAAACTTTTCAAAGCTTCCTTCAATAAAGATTTATTAGGTGATAGAGAAAAGAAGCTTGAAAATCAATTTTATATCAGTAAAAGCAGATGAAGAATTTTACATGAAATTGAAGAGTTCAAGCAGGAAGATGAGTAATAGTACCGTAAGATGCCTAATAGGAGGTATTAATAGGAAGGAGACAAGAACAATTGGGACTTTGTTTACATTGAAATAAAATCTAGTTAAAATTAAAACATAAATAACAAAATAGTTTACAAGGCTGGATTGAAAAGTTTCCGAAATCATCCATACATAAATGGCGGCTGTAATTCAATTTATTTTGTATCATCAAGTATGCTGGTATTTCAATTGTTCATAGAAAAAAAATGAAATTGATCTGTCATTTTCGATAACGTTTATGAACAGCCACAGAAGTTAAAGCCAGATTGGATTGGAATCTGCGACTAAGGTATGTATCAGAAATAGCTGGACAAAATTGCAAGTAAATTTTTGGACATTAATGAAACTAAATTAGAGAATATTTTATTAATTATAAACAACACAATGTACATACAAAAAAACATTAAACAAATTATACAGCATGGGGACCATGGTCTTCCATTTTGTGTATTTTGCTCTTGATGCCCTCCATCATGCGCTGAATGATTTTCACGTCAATTTTTTTCGAACAATTAATAATGCGTATTTTCAGTTGCTTTGCCGATGATGTATCCCAGCCATTTTCATACACGAAATGAGACAAGACTGACTATAAATGCTCGATGGGTCCAGCCTGAGGCACATTGGGTGGATTTTATTTTTTGATACTACCGATATCTTGTTGTTTTTGCATAATGGTATGCAGCTAGGTCAGGCCAAAATAGTATTTTGTCATATTTATGATGTTTCTTAACAAAATCGAGCATTTTAGGTAAACATTTTTTTATATACATGTTTGAATTAATGGCTTCTCTTTTCTATGCTTGTATATAAAAACTAGAGAACACCAAGCTAACACCTTCGGTTCAAATTTCGAATTTTTAATGAATCTTATGTCTTCTAGGACGTCATTTTTATTTATGGTATAATAACCTCGGTTAGTAATATCACAACTGTTGAAAAATAAAATATTTCTCGTCGTCCATTATAACAGTTACATCTTCGTTTAAGTATTTCTTCCGCAATAGTCTGCAGTTTAAGGGTATCTCTCCAAATTGCTTTTCAGAATATCTGGGTTTAATACTTCTTTTGTATCGTCTTATACCATCTTAGCCAAACTGCGACTGATTGTGTCTTTGGAAACATTACATTTTTTTTAAAGTTTCAGCAGCTTTCTTCAAATTCTTCATTCTAACCGAAGTCAAAATTGGTTTCCTTCTGGGTTTCTTCTTATTTTCTGGTTCAATGTTTCTCCAATATCGAGTAAAAGTTGTATATAAGGTACTACGTTTAAAACTTTCTTTTAAAAAATGATTTAAAACTGTTTTTTGATTGTGCGATCCAAGTATATTATATACTCGGCAATGTAAATTATTTTGCTCACCTACTTTCATTGCAATAATTGTAACACCACTAATGAAAATCAAGATTTGACAAGTTGTAAATTTTAATACAGTCGCATAACTTTTCAACGCTGTCTACACATATTTTAAAACAATCAAAATTTGTCCAACTACTTCTGATACATACCTTAATCCAGAAATCATTGACTGGATGCATGATATGGTATTAGACAATCGTCAAATAAAAGTTCATGAAATAGTTGAGGTTGTAGGCATTTCATATGAATGGGTTGTCAATATGTTGTACCAAGAGTTGGGATTAAAAACACTTTCAGCACAATGGATACTGCGTCTGTTTGTGTTTGCAATTGTTTAGGAATAATCCAGTTGATTTCAATAGGAGATTTGCGACTATGAACAAAATTTGGATTCATTGTTATATTCCAGAAACCAAAAACACTCAAAACAGTGGATTGGCCAGGGAGAATCCGGTAAAAACAGTTTAGTCAGCTGGAAAAGTAATGGCTTCCATTTTTTACGATGCTAAGGACATTTTACTTATTGACTATCTGGAGAAAGGAAAACCCATAAAAGGCCAATAATACTCAACACTTTTAGAACAACTAAATGCAGCAATTCATGAAAAAAGGCCCTGGAATGTCAAAGAAAAAAATCATCTTTCACGAAGACAATGCAGTCCATCCATACAAGTGCAATTGCTTAACAAAAAAAGCTGAATTAAAGTTTGAAATCGTTTGCCCTCCCCCTCTACTCAACTGATTTGACTCCGTTGGATGTTGAACTTCATTTGTTTTCACTTTCATTCCAGAAACTTTTCAATCCAGCTTCATATCTATTAAAGTTGTAACAATCTTTTCTGGGACATATGTTAAATTAAAAGATTTCCACAATCTATTTTACAATTTCAATCATAGGCCTATGCATGGATGTAAGGAAAACTCCAAAGAGAATGTCTACAATAACCCTCTCACTTGTCTACTATCTACCTAATATTCAGCCTTTTGCTCTATAAAATGGTAAAAAAAAAAGTTAAGTTTCTCATAATTATATTTCACCCCACAAGAAAGATATACATTCTAAAACATTAACTGTTGATGACAGTTTATACATTTGTTGTAATCTAGTTCTTTTAATTGTTTTAAATGTTTGTCACTTTTGTGTATTTAAAAATTTACACTGTCAGATTCTTACCTTAAACTATTTCCAGTTTTAGCTACCGCATCTTCTGTTAAAATCTTCCAAATATGAATTAAAGCACCTTATTAACAGTTTTATAAAGAATTTTCTATTTTTGTCATTTTGTAACGAAATTGAAAATTACGTGAACTATTTATTTTATATTGTTTTAAGTATTCTAATGTTTATCATTTTCAACTTTAATGGCTGTTTTAGAATGGGCAACATTGCAGTTTAAACATCATAACTACGCAACCTTAAATTCTATGGTTCATCATCTCCAAATGCTTTTGACTATAATCAAAATTAGATTCTTAAGACTTTGAATTATTCAATATTATTCTTCAAAAAGAATATTAAAATCAACATGTAAATGGAGATTACTACAGATAATAGAAGTATTCGGGACTAAATAAGATTGATGAGTCAATTACAAAATAACGATGAATAAGACAAAATTACAGAAATGTTTGTTCTGTCAAGTTTGCAATTTCCATAAAAACTAAATAAATAAAAGATAATTTAATAATAAAAAAATATATAGACAGAATTTAACTCATCTAACTAGAAATTACAAAGCATTGAAACTGGAACTGAGAAGTTTTTAAACTTAATTTAACAAAAAAACATGAAAATACTCCATTAATTTAATTTTCAGCATCTTGTTAACCGTTTGAATATTTAATAACTTAATACTTACTCCATGTTGAATAACGGAATGATGACTGATATTGTGTTGTTGTTGTTGTTGTGGATGATGGAATGGATTCTCTTGATAGCCTTGAGAAACATTTTCATAATGTTGTGAATGTTGATGAGAGCTATGAGCATGTTGGGTGTTATTCATATACTGTACCGACTGATGCATTACATTCTGTTGAGGATGTTGCTGGTGAGGACTATGAAGATGTGGTTGAGTACTGTTCATATACTGTACCGACTGTTGCATTGCACTATGTTGGATGTGTGGAGAATAATGCCCGCTAACAACTTGTTGATAACCATCACCATGATAGACCACCTGTTGTTGTTCGTGCTGATAAAGACTAACATTATTTGGTTCACAGCCAGTTTGTTGGTATACATTCTGCATGTTTAGTTCTTCACGATAAAACTGTCCATCTCCTTGAGAAAAGTCATGCAATTTTTGTTTATCAAAACTGTTAACATTATCGCCCAATATGGACTGTATTGCTTGTTCAGTCTCAATGTGAGAAACGTTCAATCGACTAGCAGACCGTGGAAGATAACGACAAGCTCTTATTTCTTCTATACTATATTCTGTTTCAGCACTGCTGTAAACTTTTGCTTTCGGATACATGGGGAGTCTACTAGGATCATCTGGTTCAGCATAACATAATGTAGGTTTCCAATGTGTGAAATCTTCATGAGTAACTGGGTAATATTCAGCTGGTAATTGAAGGCCTTTCGGTTCTGATTCACAATTATCTTCATGAACTGTTAAAAGTATATCAACATTAAACAACTTGATTTATAAATCTACAACCCAAATCTACCTATAAATTTTGGTCCACGATGAGTAGAGCCTTTCCATTGTGGTCCAGCAGCTGTCCAAGCTCCCGGTTTGATAGTGTTTTCTTTAGGTGCAACTTGACGTTTTGCTACACTTAAAATACTAATAGGTGCAACTTCTGCACCTCTAATTGCCTCTCCTTTATCTTCAAATACTTGAATAACTGCATTAGGCCTTGATGCTGAAGTTGCACTTGGTAAGATTCCTGCTCCACTGCCGCTAGCAGTACGAATACTCCCAACTTTTCCAGGTCTATATGTACGAAGAGTCGTCAATGCTTGCCGCTGTTCCATTAGTCTTTGTTGATCAACACCTGATATCAACTGAAAACAAGAACTTAACATTGTAAATTCTATGTTTTAACAACACATACCTGTTGTCCTGCAGCAAACACCATGTTTTGATGAGCCACCGTTAGTTCTTCATATGGTTGTGCTAGTTCCCGTTTTCCAAGCTGAAAGACCACATCTGCACTACGAAAATCTCCTGCTGCTTCGTGATAATATGCCCAAGCACGATATAAATCTGCACAACCTCTACATAGTCCTCTAGCATGCATCATATGATAAAGTTCCAAAGGATTTTGTTGGAAGTCATTCTATTAAAAAAAAGTTCAATATTACAAAAAGAGAAAAATATTTTCATCAACCACTTACATATTTAATCCACAATTTACAAAATCGAAAATCATTTGTGTATCGTTTATCATTTTCAAATTTCGTTAAGCAATCTTCCAATAAAGCAACTAAGTTGCCTTCATGTCCATTCTTAGGATAACTTTGCTCTATCCATGATATATATTGATACCAATTTTCTAAAGGATCGTCCCCGTCATAAGTTTGAATAGCATGTTCAAATTTTCTAAAACATCAGTTGTTATGTGCAATTCTTATGAAAGCAAATTATAACTTACTGTCTTTGATGTAATAGTTCTCTTTGAAAATCTTCATTAGTCTGTGCCTGCAAAGCTACTTCTAGTTGACTGGCGTTACGACCCCCTCGAAGGGGCTGAATATTTTCTTTGCTAAGATCGAATTCCATGATTGACGTTTGCAGCTGTCAAAATTTAAAGAGATTCTTTTCTTTGGTAAAACTTTCACATGCACGTTATAGATTACTAAGAAACAATTAATATTTGTTCCATTTCACGATATATTATTACCTACTAGTTTATTTTGGAATTGCCTATTATTAAACTTTTTTAATTATAATAATACTTTTAACGGATCACCTTTTTTTTAAAATAAAACACACCGGATAAATGATGTAATGACACAGTACTACCAAATTAATTGGTGGATTTGAAGTTGTTGTGTTGGCTTCGTAAAATAACTAAAACCGACAAAATTCGTAGGGTGCATTCACAATCAATTAAGTAAATTAAACTAATGCATTAACAAAAAAACTAATGTTTTTAATAATGTGTTAAGGGAAATCTTGCTTTAGACAAAAGTTAATAGGCATATCTAATCAAAGATATATTACAATTATTGGAAGCCGACAAATCTTTTTATCAACTATTATCCGTTTTAACATTGTTGACAACGCGATATAAATTAACTCACTATAAATATCACTTATATAAAAACCAAAAAAAGTTTAAGCAATTGATTAGATATTACGCAAGTATATATAGGACAGTCGACACCGTTCCTAGTGCTATTGCTCAAAAGTATTGATTCACTATTTAAGATGGCTGAAAGTCCGCGAGTTTTATCTATTCAAAGTCATGTTGTTTTCGGTTATGTGGGAAATAAAAGTGCAACCCTACCGTTGCAAGTAAGGCATTAATAATTTTCAATTTTATAAAGTTTATTTCACTACTTCATACTTATTGTCTTCCGCATTCTTTCACGTGCTTTAGAAATGTTGCGTTCACAATTCACAAACTTTGTTAAATATCATCGGCACGTAACGAAGTATAGAAATTGGCGCTACATTCAAAATTATTTGTAGCTTCTGGGTTTCGAAGTGGACGCAATCAACTCCGTGCAATTTTCAAACCATACTGGTTATGGTAAATTTAAAGGACAAGTTTTATCTGACACTGATTTAGATGATTTGGTCAAAGGGCTTTCTATGAATGATTTGGATCACTATACTCATTTATTGACTGGTTATATAGGTTCTGCATCATTTTTAAATCGAATTGCTTCACTTGTTAAGCATCTTAAAGAAATAAATCCAAACCTAATTTATGGTCAGTAACTGATATAAATTAGCGTCACTATAAACTTGAAATTACTCTAATTATAGTGTGTGATCCTGTAATGGGAGATAATGGAAAGATGTATGTACCGGAAGAACTATTACCAATATATAAAGAAAGTATTGTACCTCTAGCAGATATTATTACACCGAATCAATTTGAAGCTGAACTATTAACTGGTCAAAAAATTACTTGTGTAGATGATGCCTGGAAGGCAATTAAAATATTGCAAGAGAAAGGTTGCAAAACAGTGGTGTTATCTTCGACAGAACTCGGAGATCAGAAACATCTATTAGCTATAGCTAGTAGTAAAGCAGGTAAATGAAAAAGTCGTTTATTTTGTTAAACTTTTATTACAGTAATTTATACCTTATTACAAAGACAACAGTGAAGATGTTTTGATTTTCTTGCCCTTAATTTATAAAGCAGATGGTGCAACCTGAAAACAAAATCAAAATTATGTATTTTTTAGGAAATCAAAGCTCTGCGGCAACTATTAATATCCCTAAATTGCCTGCTTGTTTTACTGGTACTGGAGATTTATTTGCATCATTATTCTTAGCATGGATTTATAAAACTGATAATTGTTTAAAAGAAGCACTCGAGAGAACAATCGGAACACTTCAGGCAGTACTTAAAAGAACTTTGAATTATGCTACAGGTAAATATATAAACATTAAATATTTTAATAATAAAATAATATATTGTTTCAGTTGTGGGCGTATCGCCAAAAAGCTTAGAATTAAAACTTATCCAGAGTAAAGCTGATATAGAAAATCCAGAACCAACAGTGACTGCCACTATTTTATAATACTAATAATTAATGAACCAATAAATCAAACTATGTCTTCCATTATATTAAAATCTAAATAATTTTGGAAATGCCAAAGATGTAAAGTGACAATTTGTTTTTAATTAGAAATTTTATTATTGTTATTAAAGAATCAAACTTAATTTTTAATAGAATGAATTTCTTTATTTAGCATTTAGCTTGATAATGAGCAGTATTAGTTGACTTTTATTAACAATTCCAATTCATGGCATTTTTTAAAACAAATACTCTTGCAAAAGGACAATAAAATATTTTAGAATAATTTACAGTTTTCTTTTATGTATTAAGTATGTTGTTTTAGAGGTATTTAAGGGATATTAACGACAATAACTTGTGATAAGATAAAACATTTTAAATTGTACTTTAAAAAAATTTATTTGTGTATATTTACCACAAAAATTAATAAAACCAAACTTACTTACAAAAATATTTATTTACTTATTTGATAAAATAAATATTCATTTAGCAGTAAATGTATATGCTGTTGCTTAATACCTAGACAGATTAAGTAAATTACAGAATTTAAATAACTATCACAGCCTGTAAATTTTAATACAAAATTATTTGTTAGGTGCTACATGCAATAAATGAAATACAGTAAATGATAAAATTAAAAAAAAAAACTTTTGTGTAAAAATAGAAAAAACATGCAATACTACAAGTGCCTTGTAATAGATAACTGCTTGTGTTCACAGAAACAGCAGTCATTCTGTTACTTCACATACAATGTCCTGAAACAATTTATCAGAATTTTGCATAAACATCTGATATTTTAACAATGAATGGGTTTTTGAGCCAATTATGAAATTTTGCTTTGTGAACTTATGTTATTTTTGGAACAACTGATTCAATTGTAAAAACATACATGACAATGTATATAATTATGTACCTAGAGTGGAAATCAAGCCAAGGTCAGAAATAAAACCTCTGAAAATGTCTAATAATTTCTAACTTGTGTTACATACCAAATCAAAAGAAAATTTAGTCATTTTTAGGTATGTTCATTAATTCAGGCTCTAGTTGCAATTCATGTACTCAAAAAATGAGTACAAAGTTGGTATAGGTAAAATAACAAAAATAAAAAATGATAACTTGTAAGGTATCACATGCTAATATAAGAAACAAATCCATATTAATTTTTACAGGCCATACTACAATTCTAAAGTATGCTATACATACTACACAAGTTTCTTACAGTTTTAAATTAGCTAGAAATTTATCTGCTACGTAGAAATCGTAACCATTTCGAACTTAATAATTATTGCCACTATTAAATTTTAATTTTTCAAATTTTCTTACATGAATTTACAATAATATTAAATGGAATAATAAAAATTAATAATGGCATTACCTTTAATAACTTGCATTGTGTTTTTTTTTTGTTTATTTTTACAATTTTTGTAAAGCTTTTATTTATATAAAATAACAAGTATTTTCTGCCTATAGTTAATATAAACCCATGATGAACCAAAAGTTTTGCCAAGTCTTTTTGGTATTAAAAAGAAAAATTAAACCTTTCTTGATTCTAGGAACTAATACTTTAAAATAAAAAAGTTGAATGTCTCAGTTGTTCATTACACATTACTAACTAGTTCTCATTGTTATAACAATGTAAGAATTTAATATTACTAATAAAAACTAAAAACCAAATATCAATTAAAATTACATAATAACATCAAAACTACATAAAATTTTTTTTCTCGCACAATCATTAATATTTCTTCAAAATAAAACATAATAAAAATTAAACATATTGTTGTTATTAAAGTATCTTTCGATATCCACAATTTAAATAAAATTTATAATTTTATATCACATAAAATAATTAATTTCAAATCAAGTACATTTTTGGCATAAGTGTAAATGAGGAAAACCCAGGATGCATAAAATGCTCGGTTGTAACTTTCAGGTTAGGGTAGGTTACTTTCTTTATTTGTTGTAATGATGGGCTAAGTATCATTAAGCATCATCCAACATTTTTCTTGCCCATATGCAGTTACACCTGCAACTCTAAAATTCTTCTGCCAGAATTAAAATTTACAACAACCAATTCAGTACTTATAAATCAAAAACTTAAACAAAACATTGCTTTATGTAAACAACTTTCTAGAAATTTTCAATGTATAAATGGTTTTAGTACCTGCTAAGTGGCTGGCTGTGAATGTACGACCAAGGCACCTACACAAAGACAATTGAAACTCTGTACTTTGGTAGTACATTAAAAAAAATGAGCTGACCAATCATGTATACTCAGTTTGTCTCATTCACGTTTATGTTCAGATATGCACTCAACTTTTGAGATTAGCAAAACCATTTGGCAATGTTCTTTAGAACGTTGTTATACTTCCTAATCATTATCTCCTTAATTATCATAAGCTTAATAAACATAAATCTATAAATCATGCCCGTAAACTAATGCTATTTGATATTCATGTTCATTTCTATATAAAAAGAAATGATCGACAACAAAATAAGATATATTCAACTTACCAAATAGCAAAAGCTTATAAATTATATATGATTATTTCTGCTTTAATTAGTTTATAATTATACAAAATATAATAACAATAATAATAAGAATAATAAATAAAATAGTAGATCTCCTTTTAGTGAATCTCAAATCATTTCAATTAAATTTATGTATATTTACAATGGAACAATTGAAATGAAATTAGATCTTCATGCAGCATTATTATATTATAGTAAAACAAAAATTATCTCACTTTACTAATTATGTTCAATTATCAAAATCTAATGTTAAAAAATGTAACACGAAACTTGTACTTCATTTAATTCTTCTTCAGCAAAGATAGTGATCTAATTTTAGGCTAGGCCTGAACTGCTTGATTGGTTTAAACTATCAAATTGTACAGAAATCGACCAATCAAGCAGACCAGGTCTATCCTGAAGTTAGATCGTGAATTGCCATCACTCTTCTTACTCTAAATATAAAAGGAAAACTACTACAGAATCGAGATATGAAAAGAAAGTACAAACTAGCCACCTACTACAAATTGGAACATTTTAAAATAACATTAAATCAAAATACAACCATGATGAATCTATCTACATAATAATATGTATAATACCAAAACTGTCATTAAATAAAAAGTTACAATAATGTTTATATATTAATTATGATATCAAATCATTTGGCTATATGATACTAATTCACTGAATACTGGGACTATCCGTACCACTACCGCTATTAGCATTTTCCCTAGCAGCAGCCAATCGTTCCCTTTTATTAACCTTTGACAGACTAGCAATCTCCTTTAGTAAGTTTTGTATTTTAATATTTAGCTGATCGCACTTGTCTTCGTGTTCTTTTTGGGCGTTCTTCATCTTATTTCGTAGTTCGGTCTCGGTAGTAAAATGTTTTGCTTTCAATTCTGTTATCTAAAAAATGCTCAACATGTTATAAACCAAATGATACTTATTAATGTGTATTTAATAATATACTTAAACTATTTACTTATTTATTTGTCAATAAGTATGTCAAATTAATTTAGCATATTTTAAAGAAGTTTATTTAAGATTAGTCAGTAGAATGTATTTTTTCAATTTTTCTGCTTTAAAGACATTGGTAATCCCTCTTGGTGGTCACAGCCTTCCCAATTGAGAAAGCTGTTATAATATAAATGATTGAAAAAGTGATTTTTCTGTGAAATATACATATACAGGGTGTAACTAAAGTATTATAACAAACTTACAGAAGGGTGATTTCTCAGGTGATTGTAAGAAAAAAAGTTTTTCTAAACATGAGTCCTAAACTCAACTGTTTATGAAATACAGGATGTTGAAGTTTCATTTAAAATTTCTTGTTGTTCTTAATATTTCAAGAATAAGGTGAAATATTGAAATGAAATTTCCTGCATGCTTGTTACTCTAAGTTGTTTACTATTTTATGTAGTTTTTGTGGGAAACGGAGGGGAGGAGACTAGAGCTTATTAACTTAAAAATTGTTACATCACTGAGAAATTTAAAAATTATTCTATTTTAAAAACCAACAAAGCATCAATGTCATTTTCTCATAAAATGAGATTTTTCAAAATCCAGTAACCTACGGTAAGGTTCTACGTTATCTTAAAAAACAGAACATAATTATTCGCATCGCATTCTTCAATGGAAATTAAGCCTACTTTTGTTTTTTCCCTCGAGTACACCATTTCCGAGGTCAGGGTGTCAAAGTTTAATTAAAGACTAAGAAATGGTGCACTTAAAGGAAAAAAGTTATATGACAAAGTAGGCTTTCTGTTTAGGAATGCAATGTGAATAATTGCATCGTTTTTGAAATAACGTATGACCTTACTATAGGTCGTTAAATTTGAGAGGCTTTAGGAAATCCAATTTTACTAGAAAATAATTCATTCTATGGAAAAAATGAAAAAAGAACTTTTTTGCCAAATCAATTTTTGATTCCGAAAATAGAGAAATGTTTTAATTTTTCAGTGGCATAACAATTCTCTTTAGGGTAGTTAGTCCTTCTCTCCATATCCCTACCTCTGATAAGAATATTAAACACAAAACTATGTAAAATAGTAGACACCTTAGAGTAACAACCATGTAGAAAATTTTGTTTCATATCTCACCCTGTTCTTGAAATGGCTTCTGGAAAGGAAAGTCTACTGTTACAAACGTGATCTTTTAATTGTTTTCTCAATGACATAACAAACAATATATATAATTAAGTAAAGTCTTATTATAAGCAGATGATCTAAAAATGTATAAGAAGATAAATAGTAAAACAGATTGTGAGCCATTACAAAAAGATGCTGGCAGCTTATATAATTGGTGTAAGTTAAATGATATGTTCTTAAACATTTCAAAATGTAAAGTTATGTGATTTCATCGTATAATCAACCTAGTCTTATTTAACAATACTGTAGAGCAAACAAGTCTGGAGACTGTGGAGACCTTTAAGGATCTGGGAGTATATTTTGATAAAATGGTTTTATTGATTCTCCATATACACTTTTTTGATACCAAATTAGCAACATCAGCATTATCAACTATAATAGCTTTGTGTCAAGACTGGTGGGAGGTAAAAACCTAAAACCTCTTTTGTTTTACACATGATTTCATTTTATCTCACTTCATCAAAAAGAGTACAAGAAATTGTTTAACTCAAGTTTTTGAATCTTTTGAAAAACTTTGTTCTGACAAGATAATGAGTATGCAATGAAAAATCAACTACACTGGATATCATACAAAACAAATGCAGAAAATGACCTATTGAGCTATCAGTCATGTTTCCATGCTATAGGTAAATTTAAATCAATAGGCTGATATGAATTTTGTTTCCACTAAAAGACCACTTATTCCTTTTCCAACAAACAGAGATTTTTTTTTTAGTTGAAGTGGCTGGGGAATTCTTTTGGTTAAATCTGTTTTTTAGTTAACATGACATTAATAACGACAAAGTTCATGAAAGTCACTGCCAAATTCATAAAGTAGATTCTATGGCTGAAAATAAAAAAACAAAAGAGTTCCTATAAACTTGCAAGTAAATTGAGATTTGAATAATAAAGTTTTTACTTATTTTTTATTGAATTAAAGTAAGGAAGTAAAAATAGTGAGGGCATAGAAGAGAAAGAAAAGTTAGAGATTTAAAAATTAATTTGCTAATAACTTGCAATGGCATCTACTGCTTTATAACCTATGCAGAAACTAATACTTGTATTTCAAACATCTCTGCAAATTTTCATTTTATCCAGAAATAATTTTCACTCTTTGACCTTGAACTATGTAGTTTTCAAGTTTAAATTGGTTTTAATCAAAGTCACATTGTGCAATACCTTTGACCCACATACATATTTGAAAGTTGAAAACATCAGCTTTTGTAGTGTGGTTATTTAAATGCATTTCAGACAGTGGCGACTCGTTATAAGGAGTCAAGGAGCCATGGCACCACCACAAAGACATTTCATTTTCCAATTTGAAAAAAATAATTTATACTCCTAAAATTTTCTCCTTTAAAGTCTGACCTTTACCAGAGATTAAAAAATTAAAAATTGCTATTTTATAAATATAAATATAGTGAACAAGTAAACACCGCGCGTACAAAATGATAAAAATAAAAGCTTGGAGTCAGTCAAAGCGCGGCACCAACGCTTTTAAGCGGCTATTGACTTTAGCGGGGGGCTGGCGGGTGAGGGAGGGTATTCGGAGTTAGCGAACTACTTGAGCCAAGCTAGAAGTGGCTCCCGCTCATGCAGTCCAGTCTCGATACGTGGTGCAAGTGCGTCGTGTTACGCTACGCCCGGTTTGAAACTTGACGTGAAGTGTAAAAGTGAAATTGTTCAAAAGAGATTACCACGTTCGTCGCAAACTAGATGGAATTTTCATTCACGGGGCGTTAACACTGTTTATGAATACAAAAAAGAACTGATAAACGTCATGGAAACATTGGATTGGAAACAAGGATTTTATATTTTGGTTGATAATTTTTCATAAAATAATGCCTCATGTTGAAATAATTTTTAAACAATTACAAAAGACGAATACAGTCAAAATTAGACAGGATTTACAGAATTTTCAAAATGAAATACAAAAAATACGCAATCAAATGGATTACATTATGGCAAATATTGCCAGTGATATGCAACTTCTACAAGATGGCGCACCTCCTCAAAAAAAGCCACGCATGCAGCATCTAAATAAGAAAACAGAAGAAAGTTTGTGACTCTACTATTCAGCAAATAAGAACAAGATTTAATTTCACTGGACATCTAGTAGATACAAATTTATTTGAGGTGTGAAGATTTCCCGAATATCGCCAGAAATTTCCAGAAAAGTATCTTTCTGAAGTGGTTAGTGTTTATCCTTTTTTAGAAAAACGTAGATTGAAGACTGAACTGCAGGTACTTTATGAACGAGAAGAGTTGAGAAACGTTTCTGGGGCTGTCAATCTTTTATCGTTAATTTCACAAGAAGGAATGCGTAGTACTTTTCAAGAAACCTTAAATCTGTTAGAAGTATTAGTGACAACGCCCATGTCTACATCCGAAGCCGAGCGTTGTTTCTCCATGCTGAAAAGGATTAAGACTTTTCTAAGAAACTCCATGAAGGAAGAAAGGCTCAGTGCATTGAGAATGCTATCAGCTGAAAAAGCTTTTCTTAATAACGTGGAAAATTTTAATAAGAGAGTGATTGACGTATTTGCTAATAAAAAAGAACGGAGAATGGTTTTCACATACCGCACAATTTAAACATTTGTGTTGTTAACATTGACTGATTTAAATGTAACTTTAATAGTTAATAGAATAGGATACTTTGGTAAGTTGGTAAATATTCATTGTTTTTAGTGAATTGGAAAGCTAATATACAAAATTACAAACCCTTCCTTTTTCTTAAGTTCGTACTTTTTAAAATTGAACATTGAACATTGAACTGCAAAGCCGTGGCTCTACCACCACACAATACCACGAGCCGCCACTGATTTCAGATATGGGTCGTCAACTCCCTGTGACTAAAAATATAATCGAACAACTTGTATTATATGATCACACAAAAAATTCATAAGGGTTTTTAACTTTATGCTAAGCCATAAGTTCATTTTTCCATGGCAAATGCTTATAACTTTTTATTTGACTGTATTTCATACTGCTGTCAAAGAAATAAACAACCATAATAGACTATTTGTTCGGTATACAAGCACAGCATTTAAAACTAACAACTGATTAATTCCACCAATATTTGTTAAATAGAAACAAGGAAATAACAGAGTAAATAGTTGTATATTTATAGTTTTAATAAAGTTGTCCGAAAATCTAAAATTATTGGAATCATACGATTTAATTATTTAGGTATATCTGCTCTAAACTACAAAAAACAATTATATTTTTAACTCATTATATATCAGAAATAGAACTGTAGAGTAATTTACGTAGAGCAATCTCTAGATGTAGTGAGATTCCAACCACTTCTTGAGTTACATGTATTAAACAGTGACAGCAGATGTACACAATTCAATACTCTGCATTCAACGTAGTATCTATTTTAAAATGTTAGGCTAACAACAACAAAAGCACTTAAATTTTTCGTACATAGAACGTCTGTGCTAATCTTCTAAATTCTTATATTCAACAAATGAGGATTACTGTAAAGCTGATGTTTTCAATAATATAGGCATGCAAAGAGAATGCACGCAAGTAAAATGTCTTAGCTGGACAGACAGAATCATTGGCATTAACAACACAATCAAAATTTCACTGATGTGTACATTTTAAAATGTTTTTTATCAATTAGCATTTTAAGATATGAAATGTCTAGTACAATTCTGCCCTGCAAAGCAAAAAGGCCCTAACTCGGAAAATAAACAAAATTGAGTTTAGGATACTGCTGGATTCTTTGCACTGAAATCTATTTGCACATCAAGCAAGAAAACCCTAACTTCAAAAATAAGTGATACAGACTGATTTTTTTTAATTGCCCTAATCTACATAAATGTGAAGAAACTATGATTTTGGAGTTAGGACCTTTTTGCTTTGCAGAGCGGTATTCCTTCCATTGATTTGCAGATTTTGTTATACCTTCTCAATTCTACATACAAAGCTAGAGAGAGTTAGCAGTTAAGGAGTGACAGTGATAAGAGCCTCAATAGAAAATATTTCGATGCAGGTAGCAGCAGGACCAGATTAAGATAATTGGGCATTCTAGGCTGATAATATGCATGTGAAATAATTTGATGATTGGACTCGGTGCAGCACCTATTCCTTATGCCTATTGCATGATATGATCGTGGGTATTGTCATTTTTTTGAAGAAGATGCACAGTATTATTAAAATCTGATTTTATTTTGAATTATGTTTTTAAAAATAATTTTAATTGTAAAGCTACACATAGAAACAAAAAGAAGTGATAAAATAACAACCTTCCCAATTTTAATAGGATTGGCACTACCTACTTAACTGTAGGATAAAGGTAAGTCAAAAGGTATCAGTGTCATATTATAAAAAAAGCATAAAAAGAATATAGAAGTGTCTAATCTCACTTATGAGAGATGTTTGTTCAAGAAAAACTTAAGAGATTTTATTGTTTTATTTTGTAACGTACCACACCGGCATAACATGAACATGCCATAATACAAAGAAAAATTGAAAAAACAAATACACATAAATGTATTATGAAACAGACAACAAAAAAAAATAGCATTCACAATCAAGTGTTTCATTCTTTACTCATGTAAATTTTAGAATAGTGAGTAAGTACAAACACAAGATGGGGCAAATCAGTAATAACTTTCAACAACTTCCTTGAAATAATGTTGGCACGACAAAGATTGTCTACCCGGAAAGAAAAGTATCACATGCTGTCTACAACTATTAATGTTTTGTATCTTGCATCTCCTTTAGTGATCCATTACATGTAATAATAATATTAAGACAAGTCATTTAAATAATTATTTACAGAATAGTAACATACAGGGTGTTCAGCAAGAAATGGGACAGCGCGATATCTCGGGAACAAATGCAGATGTTAAAATTCTGAAAACTTTGTTATAAATGTAAGGTAGGGGCACATATTTTGTGATAAAAGGTTTTCAAATTAA
This sequence comes from Ignelater luminosus, assembly GCA_011009095.1. Taxonomy (NCBI): domain Eukaryota; kingdom Metazoa; phylum Arthropoda; class Insecta; order Coleoptera; family Elateridae; genus Ignelater; species Ignelater luminosus. Next base: position 306,658 of record VTPC01000450.1, on the reverse strand, counting down.
ATACGTCACTGCCAGGTGATTTTTAAATGAAACACCCTACCTTTTATTTGATTTTTGGAATTTGCAACATATTTGTAATAACTTTCCTTATAACTGCTACCAAACTCTCTGGTTTACTTTTCGGGAAAATAATGATTTTTATAAATTTAACACAAAGATGTAAAAGATTGCATTCTGTAAAGATAATAAGCAAAGATTAATTTAACAAAAATTTTAATACAACTTAAAAGACAAGAGAACATACCTCAAAGTCAAATTATGCAAAACTCAAAAGATAAATATGAAAACAAAATACTTCAAAGTGAAAGCAAAATTAAATTAAGTGCTCAAAAGTTCCTCCGTCACATTCTACACATTTTTGATAACAACTAATTAAGGCTGCACTGGTTATGTTTCGTAAAGTTTCCGGCACTATGCTGGTTCAAGCAATTCTGATACGCTCTGTTAATTCTTCTACATTTCTGAAAGGTGTATTGTAGACTACACTTTTTAAATGTCTTCAAAGAAAGCAGTCTAAAGAAGTTAAATCCAGAGAACAAGCTGGCCACCTTATAGAACCTATCCACCACCTCGGAAATACCCTGTTCAGATTTCAGATGGTCTTTTACTATGTTACTGCTATGAGCAGGGGCGCCATCTTGTTGAAAATACATCACCTGCTCCAAATTTAAATTAACATTCTCAAGCAAAAGAGGTAGCTGATGTATTAGAAAATTCAGGTATTGTGGTCCTGTTAAGGTGCCGTTAAAAAAATATGGACCAATTAACTAGTCTCCCAATATTCCACACCAGACATTTATGCCCCACCTTCTTTGGAAATTTGTTTCTCTCATCCAATGTAGATTTTCAAACGACCAATAATGTGAATTATGATGATTGACTAGTCTTTTAGATCTTTATGCTAAATTTGTGAAAATTATTATTTTCCCGAAAAGTAAACCAGATAGATTAATAACAGTTATAAGAAAAGTTATCACAAATACATTGCAAATTCCAAAAATTGAACAAAAAGTAGGGTATTCCATCCACCTGGCGGTGACGCATTTAATTTAAAAACTTTTTATCACAAAATATGTGCCCTTAACTTAGATTTATAACAAAGTTTCCAGAATTTTAAAATCTGCATTCGTTCCCTAGATATCGCGCTGTTTCATTCCTCGCTGAACACCCTGTATGTTACTCTTGTATTAGAATGATCACAGGCAACAATATCTCATACCTACTTAGGAAACCTTGCAGTTTAAGACAATAGTTAAAGATAATGTTGGTTGTAGATTTCACAGTTTAAGTATCAACACAGAAACTCGTTTACTATTATTTCTGAAATTCTTTGATTTTCTAAATTTTAGAATAAATGAAAATAAAAATGTGAGGGCAACTATTAGAGAGCAAATATTCTACGAAATTCCCTACAGACACGTGTGATTCAGACAAAGGTTTAAGATGTTCCTTACTAATTTATGTTTACTCTTATCAGAAATAGAAAATAAAGAAAAGCATTTCTGGAATTAATTACCACTTTGATTTCTAACTAAACAGCAAGCAGCAGAGTGGTGAGTAACTTTAGAAGTTTGTTTCTTATCTTTGATGAGTTATTCAAGAACTGTAACACACTATGTATAAACCACAACTTTTGTTGTTTTTTTTTTT
>VTPC01000450.1:268150-304704 GCA_011009095.1 Ignelater luminosus | reverse complement strand
ATCAAAAGGTATATAGCACAAAACGTCTAGTTTTAATGATGAATTTAGATCGTGTTAACCAAGTAAATCAAGGCATTTCAATTGTTTTGGCATTTAGTTCAGATGCAAAACAGATGAATGTTAAACATTTCTAACTGAATAATATAAATTGAACTATCAATAGAAAGTCGAAACAACAGAAAAGGAACAGCAGAAAATCTAAAGCGAGTACCTAACCTAACGATTCACATTGGCAACTCCATTCACACTATTCAACTCCAAATATGTGTTGTATCACATAATCTTCACTCATCAACTTTTATTGATTAACAAATAAGGAAAAGCGAAATAAAAGGCAAAATATAAAAATCGTGGTATACTTTTGAAAATTTGCATGCGGGTATGCAAGTGTGCAAAGGAAACATTTTTTTCTTATGACTTTTTTCAAAATTTGGTCAAATATGTTCATTGTTCGGACATTTTTTCTAAAAATGGAAAATGTAACAGTTAATGGAGACCACATGATTATTTTTGATTAGGTCATTTTTGGTTCTGGAGCAGAAGCAAGTTTTCCATAACCCATTCAATAAAAATTTTTCCCATATGGTGCAGACTTTTTGGCAGACACTATATATTAAGAAGACTGCAGGCATTCATCATACTGCATATTAGATTTACATGTAAACATATGATACTCTCAATATTCCCTCAGATTAATGTAAAACAGCATAACTACATCAATAAACTGTTTTCAAGATTATTTTTCAGCACACAACACAGTTCAAATAAGCGAATCCTCCACTGAAAATGAAAATTAATTCAACTATCATTTCCTGAAGTATTAACAATTTCTCTTAAAAGACAATAGAGGAGTAAAGTGGAAACATAGGAAGAAACAGAAGAAAAGATTTTAAAACAATAAGGCAGAAAAAAGTAATATAGAAAGAAAAAAGCTTAGGATTCAGATGATGACATAATTATTGAGGAGAAAGAGTAGAAAGAAAACAATAATAAAAATTACTCTAAATGAGAACGAAAGAATGTAGGAGTAGCAAAAAAATCAAAGATTGAGTGAATGATCAAATGCCTAGAGACAGTATACAGGGTACTACATTTGATTCTGCACTATAGGGAAATAACTCTTTCTAGAACCAATGTTAAAGATGTCATAGATACAAACATAGAATACAAATCATTACCTTCTGTTTACTTGAACAGAATCACGTAAGAAGATTTTCCTGCATAGTTTGTCATGGCAATGCATGCACAATGAAGAAATCAGCCTGCTATACCAAATAAAACAGCTAATATTTTATTATAGTGTTAAATATATTATTATTGGTCGAAGAAAAAGCATAGTGTGCAACTCGCAAGAATTAGCTCATTTTTGCACTAGTATGATTTGGGCACGACTTGCAGGGGAACCTTCATATGCGTGCAAAACCGCAATACTGCATGGGCAAAAATATTTTAGATAAGGGATGGTTATAGATGTATTTTAAATCTGAAAATATTTGTCTGAGTTTAAAATGCGTCTATTAAAATCTCCAGGCAATAATTCATGTTGACTGCATTTTATATGAAAATAGGTCAAGATCTTTTTTCATTATTGTTCTGTAGGTTCCGTAAAACAATCCAACTTCTGAGACAATCTCCTTAATGGACTTGTTGCTGTTTCATCTATGCATGCCTGGACATTTCCAATGTTTTCAGTAGTACGAACAGTTGATCACACTTCTTGTTTCCTAGAAGAACTGGACATAATTTCTTACTATATTAAAGAAATCTAACTCCAAAAATGCAATTACCATTTATGCAAACATCATTTCAAGAGTAAGATTCGATTATAATCGTTTTGTGCTCTTGGGAGAATATATCATGATGAAAATAAACGAAATTGAAATAATTTATTTTCTAGTGTCAAATCTTGATACATACAAACATATTTGTATTGAAAATATGTTCATAGCCACTCCTTATCTAAAATATTCTTGGTCATGTGGTATATGATGAAAATAGTGCTATATAATTCAAAAAGTTCTTTGGACGTGTCAACTTGTAATCTTGGCTAACCTTATTTTGGGCATTCATATTAGGCGTGTTTTAATATTACTCAAACTGCTGCTCAAGCGTTCGAGCACAAGAAATTATGTTTTTAAATTCAACTCGCATTTGAGCATGATTTTCCTGCACTCCTCATTACGCGACACATAAAATTTCAACTTGAGTAATTGTAACATAACCTCAATATTTCATGAAAAATGTAGACTTTCAAGTCATCTTCAGAAAAATTATTAAACTATTTTTTTTAATGTTTTTCTAGTCTTTATTGCAGGTGTAGACAGGACATCATTACTATTTATTGTTGTACTAAATTCCTTTTTTTCTATTTTTATTAAGCAAATGCTGCCTCTCTATTTCAACTAAAACAATAATTCATTTATTACACAAGCCTATAATTGATATTGCAATAGTAAAAACAAAGTATTAAGTGTGAGATTATAATCTTCTCTGAGTGCTCTAGCATTTTACTCGAGTACAAGATATAATCAAGTAATATTAAAACACACCCATTATTAGAAGATTATACAGAGTGTCTGGCTTAAGATAAAACCTCACTGTTTATAAAATTAAAACAAAATTCAGCAATAGTGTTTTTAATACTAAACATGCTAGGGTCCGTTCAGAAATAAAAAGAACACTAGAGCGTTTATCCACGAAGATTAATCGGAGTAGAGTAATTCGTGTGTGCTACAATTGTATAATTTTCTGATTGCTTTGGAGCAGACCTGTGAACACAGAAATCGTAAAAAAATATATCACAACCTATATTTACATATAGCTGGTCATCAACGACAAATTCGTGAATGTTTGCGTTGAAATACGAAAAACATTCATGTTGTTCAAAATTTTCACAATAATTATTTATAAACCACCTACAATCTCCACACCTGTATTGCAGAAATATATTAATTTACTTATAAAGATATTATTAAAACACAATAATTGCAATAACTTAATTTTCTTCTTCCATTATACCTATAATTTATTTTCACATGAATTGGTTAAATACAAACATAACCTCAGAAAATTGCAATTTTTACTGTTTTTACTCTTTTGTATCCAGTCTAGAGTGGGTATAAAAGAGCGCTCTGCGGACGTTTGTACTTTCAAAATCTGAATGCGCAAGAGTAATGCAGTGAGATACACTCTTGCTATTTTTTGAACGGGATTAGAGTAATGTGAATGCGTTTTATTTAGTCCGAGCATAATTTCTGAACGGACCCCTATTGACCAATTTCGTTTTCCCTTATGCAGGGTGTTATGTTTTCAAGTGACACAATGTTACTTTCCTGTTTTAAATGTCACGATGTGTTGTTATTATATTATTATTAAAATCATCCATCTTCAAATGTAAATATTCTTTTTTAAATGAAGCAATCTGTATACAGTAATACCCCACACTTACGCGAATTCAAATTTACGCGTTTTTAAATCTTCTTGTCGATTTGTCTTTTGTTGACAGAAGACCTCAGTTCAATTGAAAAAGGGTTACAAATTTTGGAAAACATAGACTCCAACGAGGAAATTTTGCGCGAGAAGAAAAAATCTTTGATCCGTCAGGCGACTTTGTTAAATTTTATGAAGCCTTCTACGTCAAAATAACTTCGGTTTATGTTTTTGCAATTCATAATAGTATAATTTGTTGTATTATCTAAGATTTTATTAGAAATTTTTCTTCTAAATTATTGTTTTCTTTAGCCTCCGGTCCCAATTAAACATAATTTGTATGTATTTATATGCAAAATTGTACCCAAACTTACGCAAATTCAACTTACGCGGTTATCGCTCGGTCCGACCTATCGCGTAAATGCGGGGTATTACTGTATTTTTATATGGTTTATATTATGCATGGTTAAAACAGTTAATTTTCAAAATTATCTGGTCTTATCAAAATTGTTGATAATCTGAATTTTTTCTTTCATTTATATATAATATTACATAGCAAAAGCAGCTGCTTAAAGATAAAATCTGACATGCCCAACAATTTTTTTGAGAATTAGTTTTATCCAACTGTCATCAGACATGAGACAATTCTTGACGTAATTCTGGCTTATTTTAATTATTTAAATGTAAATTTTAGAACAAACATTATAGCTATGAATTTGCTTTTATTTTGAACAATTGAATTAATTACCTTAAAAACTGTACTATGAATATTGCAGCTAACTTAACCCATTATTTCTGTAAAAGTAAGAATCACAGCTGATAAAATAAATGTCCTAATTTTTCTGGAGACAACAGTTATTATGCAAAAGCAAAGAAAAGAAAAACAAAGTCAAAGCTAGCCATGACTGATATGATGTGTAATGCAGCTAAGACAGCAGACAGCTGTTACTTGAGAACATAACCTCTCAAGTAACAACTTAAACAACTGTCTTATGCCTGGTTTCTGAAAGCAATTTATCTAACCGATAAAGTAATGCATTCTATGAATTGCCAAAAGTTGTTTCTCAAATGCTATGTTGTATTTATGGGACCAATATCGGCTTCACAAGTTATCAGAGAAAGTTGGTGCGATAAGTTATGTAGCGCCGGCGCATTCTACATCACTTGAGGTTTTTCATAATTGCATGAAAAAATAAAAAATGAAAATTTTTCCGCGAAAATTTGAATTTCGATTATTTTTGTGGTTCTGAACAACTTTTCTTAGTAACTTTTTAAAATAAAACTAGGCCTACTATAACTTTTCAATTTTTTGCATTTATTTTTGATTGCAGTAGGCTGGTAATTTTCAATAATAATAATAATAAAAAAATTATTTAAAATTTGTAAAAGTTTTTCTTTTAAGTGGTAGTATATTTGACCAAAATTTGAAATCGATCAGAAAATAAAAAAGGCAGATACAAGGGTGTGAACTTGAGAAATGAAACACACTATATGTAAATCAGCATCATGAGAACAAGCATGTAATTTGACCAATCAGAACATCGATCACATGACAATCAAGCAACTATGTTTTTTAATTTTACACTCAAGCTTCCGTAAATAAATGATGGTTATAGTTAACTTTGACTTTATTTTTTTTGCTAGCATGTATCATAATGTGCAGTTAGTTACTATGAGAGTCTAATTAGACTGTTTTTAGGGATAAAGAAAAAAACAAAAGGCATCTTCAATAGATATTTTCACATGTTTTGTAACAGTCGTGAAAGAAGAATAGTTGAGTATTTTAGTTGAGCTTTTATTGACAGTTGACAAAAACTAAAGTACCACTTTTAGGTTGTAAATACATTTTTACTGACAGCATAAAAAAGGTTTACTATGGAAAACAAAATTACCTATAAGTATTTAATGAAAAAATGTAAATTTTAAGCAATCAACAAAAAAATTATGTTTAACATGGCAAAAATGAGATTTGCTGCCTTAGCTATATTCATCCAGCTATGGCAGCAAATCTGCTACTTTTTTACCTAGTGCTTATTATGCCTAGCAAACAGACCCTTACACTGAGTGTAAATTGGCCCATACACCAGAGCTGCTGTATCCCTAAACCTTTGTTTATACAGTACAGTAGTTGACCTCTATCCCCAATGCACATGATTTTCATCCCCTGTTATTGAATATTTCAGCAAATTTATAACATAAATATGCAGTTAAACATTGTAATATATTGTCTCTTTTAAAAACTTCAACCAGGCCTGAATTAAACTTTTGTTACCCATCCCACATCCACATGTCAAAGACATGATCACCTCATCCCATTGCCTGTTTTGCTGAGATTGCTTATAGAAAATGAAAGATGGGTTGTTTTAGTATAAGCCCATAAGTTTGAAAACATTGCACTATTTTTCAAGACTTATTCTTGTTTTGGGCATCATTTCTAATTTGAATTTCCTTTTATGACAAAGTGAAAGACTTGCATACTTTGTACTTTCAAGCAAAATAAACTTGTGGGATTATACCTGGGTAAGGGTAACTTCCTGTGAGAGGTCAGAAATTTCAAGTTATGTTACTAAATTTTAAAACATAATATACAGGGTAGTCCAAGATTTCACTTTAGTTTAATGTTACGAAAGAGAAACAAATTGAGAGCAGAGAGCACATAGTGACTCTGGAAACATAACCTAAAAATATTTTGAATTATATTTTTAAAATTTTGAAATATCTCTGGAACTAAACAGGATAGGAAGATATGGTTTCATTATCATGTTCGATACGAGCTGCTACATCAATTGTGTTACAAATAACTTTGTTAAAGATTACTATGGTCTCAATATGGATTATTGAAAATAAAGATCTTCAATCATGGATAATTTGATACTTTTAAATAGAACGATATTAAAATTTTTGTATAATCAGATGCAAAATTTTATTTTCTTTCGTTTTTATTTAATGGTCTTTGGGTCTATCTGCGGTGGTTTAAGCATTATTTTATAAGAACCCTAATTTTGTTAATTTAAATAACCACATTTAGTAAAGAGGGTTGTACTTAGAAACAGTAGTTGCAACTAACATTTCAATTATGCATATGTACATATACAGTTATATTTTTTTTTTGTTCTGAATAAAACAAAAAAAAAGGAACTCTAACAATTTTTAACAGAACAGTACCTACTATTAGATTACATCTTGTAAGTCATCTTATAGGGCCATGACGACCAATCCATCGTCGATACGTATTATTAAGATGGTTTGTAACGTGACGAATACGGTGATGCGCCATCGTGTTGAAGAATTAGTGTATTTTGTAAAAACAAAGAGGGCTGTGCTTAAGATTAGCGTTTTTATAAAATAATGCTTAAACCAGCGCAGATAGACCCAAAGACCATTAAATAAAAACAAAAGGAAATTAAATTTTGCATCTAATTATACAAAAATTTCATATCGTTCTATTTAAAAATATCAAGTTCTCCATGTTTAAAGATCTTCATTTTCAATGATCCATAATGGGATCATAGTTATCTTTAACAAAGTTATTTGTAACACAATAGATGTAGCAGCCCATATTGAACACAATGATCAAACCGTATCTTCCTATCCTGTTTAGTTCCAGAGATATTTCAAAATTTTTAAAACAATGTAAAACTAAATTTTTTCAAAAATATTAAATATCTCGAAAACGGCGCAATTTAGACCAAACATACGGTCAATAAAAATAAATCTAAATGTAAAAGAAAATCCAAAAACGAAGTAATATACAGGGTCTTTCATTTGAAAAAATAAAGTAAGATACTGCCACAAAGTATAATTCAAAATATTCTTAGGTTATGCTTCCAGAGTCGCTATGGCACTCTCTGCTCTTAATTTGTTTCTATCTCCTAACATAAAGCTATTATCTTACCAGAGCGGAATCTTGGACCACCCTGTATAAGAACAATGATATTCAATTGTTATTTTTGAAATTACATTCTTGTTTATCTGTATTCAGATAAGAATTTTAATTCCAGTTTCACCTACAAAGAAGTATTTGCATTTGACAGCAAGTACCTGATCAAAATGGCTTGAAAGCTTGATCTTGTGCCCTCTGCAGCCTCGAACAGCTATTTTTTCTTGGGATCGTCTCTTGTTCTTGTCACTCAGATCTGGATTATTATTTGAAAGACAAGAACAAGAGACATTACCCATAACAAACACAGTACAATAAAATAAGTAAGGTCTTATATTAAATGGTCAATACTGCTATCTTACAGAATCATTTCTCAGCAATAATAACAGGTTTATTTAACTTAAGCAAAATATATTCAATGAACTACCACTGAAAGAATGTTGTATGTAAGTATAGACATCTTTGTCATTGAGCAGTTGTAAATTCAGTTTTCAACCTAGATTTGCTAACCTAATCTGGGTAAGAAAAGAAAACAAGCATCTAATCTAATTTAAACTGAACAAACCTAGAGTGCATTGATGATAATATAACATTAACAAATAATTGTCAGGGTAGAATGAAGACACGCTTGACAAACACTTGTTAAGATTTGCATTTTAGGTTAATTAAATGGAAAACACATAAATGAACACAGAGGCATTGACCTTCAAGATTTTTCAAACAATAATAATAAAATTTGAAGCTTTTTTTGATATTTAATTCTACAGGTTATTGCCACATTAATGGAATAACTTGTGAAAGTAAAACATCAAAAGAATTTAAAATTATAAAGCAAAAATTGAGAAAAAATTAAATAATAATAAAAATTCAAAGGTAGTTAAAATGTGGTGTCTGCCTGCATATAATATTTAAAAATTGAAAAAAAGTAAGCGTGATTCTCTAGTATTTCTAACAAAACATTTTAAATTCTTTGTTTTGGAGAAGATGTTTATGAATCTGATATAATTTAAGCAAAATGGTAGTAGGGTAAAAGCACCTACATGCGTCCGGTTCCAATAGCCCAGTGCCGAATGAATTATTGCTTTACAAATAAATTATGGCAGCTGAAATAACTGCGATTTTTTGTTCTGTGTTCCTAGTTCTAAGTATTAGGTTGTACAGTGTGTCCACATTTCGATGCTCACTATTGGGATCTCGGAAATTGTAAGAGATACGAAGTCGGTTAAATAAGAAAGATTTGGTGATTTTGGGATTCAATTTACTTATACTTGTTTTTTCAAAAAAGTTCACGGCTTACTAGATATTTGCTAAAAACGAAATTATCTTTTTTTTTTAAATAAAAAGCATTTCCCAATTAGTGTGCCATGGTTTTAAACATTAAAATCATTGATTTTTGTCAGATAAATTACATTTGTTGTGCAACAATTGCTAAAACAAAACAAAAGACGCTTTTAAGATACTTTGCTGAGCATTCACAGATAGCATCAAATAAGCAGCTAATGCCTCATAAAAGCATATTTATTTTGTTTTAGCAATTTTTGCATAACAAATGAATTTCTTTGATAAAACTCCAGGACTTTGTGTGTTAGATGTCATGGCACACGATGATGAAAAATAATTTTTACTTCATAACTTGGTAAAACAAAAGAATGGCCATGTCAAACCATGTATCACTGAAAAGCATTTAAGGCGCGCTGTTCAGTAATATGGAACTCAAGTAGGCGTTCGATTAGAAAAAATTTGGATTTACGTTTCACCGCCGAAATAAAATAAGACAATTGCGAAAATATTTTTTTTGTGTTTCAGAGTAAATTCTCTAAAACACCCTTTTTGCTGTTCTTTTCTATCTTAGCTCGTTCTTGAGATATTCCACTTAAAAAAAAATAAGATAATTTCGTTTTTAGCAAATATCTAGTAAGCCATAAACTTTTTTGAAAAAACAAAAGCGTAAGGAAACTGATCTCCAAAATAGCCAAATCTTTTCTAATTTAACCAACTTCGTATCTCTTACAATTTCCAAGATCCCAATAGTGAGCATCGAAATGTGGACACACTGTAAGTGTGGAACGCTTTAAATAAAAAATTCTCTATGTATCTGTGTCCAAAATCCTCGAATACATCAACCTTACTTCCCTTACATCTATTCCAATGATTTTCATTTTGTCTTACCCCCACCTTTACCGCCGATGACGTCATCATTTTTAAATCTTTTCTGACAAAGCGACATTTTGTCTTAACAGGGCGGTTAACAAACAAAACTGTTGCTATTGGGCACCCCAAAACCCACACTGGATTATGGAGGCCCGTATTCAAGATCCCAAAAAATTGAATGTTTGAGAGGATATTATCGGCAATAGAATTTTAGGTCCCTATTTAATTGAAGAAATCTTAACATGTGAAAAGTATTTAGAACTTCTGAGAGACCATCTCCTTCCTGCTCTAGTTGAGTTGTATCCAAATAATGAAGAACCCGATGTTCCTAATACCAATTTGTGGTACCAGCATAATGGAGCACCCCCCCCCTCCCCATTATTGTGTTTTAGTTATGGACTATTTGAATGAAGTGTTTCCAGGTCGCTGGATTAGGAGACGAGGGGTAATTGAGTGGTCAGCTCAGTTTCCTGATCTCACTCCTTCGGACTTTTTTTGAAGAGTTACCTTAAAAGTAAAAAATATTTTTATAAACCAAATTCTATCAAAATTTTAAAAGAAAGGATCCAAAACAAAATCTGAGCTATTACCTCAGATATGCTTTGCAACATATCAAACAAGTTTATCCAAAGACTTGCCTTTTGTTGAGCAGTACATGGTCCCAGTTCGAACACTTAATTTGATAGTTAGATTTTTTTAAATTTTTGAATTTGATAGTTGTAATGTTTTGTAGTTTGATATTTTTATGTAATTGTTGTTTTGTTTCTTTGTTTAATGTTTAAAACTGTTTATTTGGCTTCGTTTGTTATTTATTGCGTATTTTTTCTGTCTGGAATAAATCAACTTGTAGTTATGCCACTGACATAATTATATGCTTGCCGTACGCAGAATTTTTAAGAGAATCAGAATTTGTAAGAAAAGATGGGAGTTGCCTTTAAGAAAAATTGATGATGTCATCGGGGGTAAAGAAAAAACGAAAATCATTCAAATAAATGCCCCCATTGGGAAATAAGGTTGACATGTCCAAGGATTTTGGCCTCGAATGCACAGAAAATTCTTTATTTAAAGCATTCCACAGCCCTGATTGATTCCCTCACCAAGGCGGTAGAGGAATACCATCATACTTCTCTCCTCTTCTCTTTTTCTTTTATTTATTTTTGTATCTTCACTCTGCCCTGACAATTATCTGTCAATGTTATATTATCATCAAGGCACTTTAAACCAACCCAGCCTAATGAGGCCTAACCTAATGAAATGTAACCCAACTTACTTTGCGTTCAGTAAAATACTTTCGACAGTTATTTTTGCTGGGGATTGTCTCTTGTTAATGTCACGAATAATAATGCAGATTCGAGTAACAAGAACAAGAGACAAAAAAATTTAATCTAACCTAATAAAAAAAGCATTATTATTCACTGGGTTTTTAATAAGTGTGTCATAATGCTTTAATTATCAAATAGATTTTTTATAGGTAGTATGAATAATATTATTCCATATAATTCTCCCACTATCAGGATCTTACAAACTATAAGAGATAGAGAGTAAACAGTTAATTAAAGAATAAACACCTATTATTTTAATTTCCATCACAATTAGAGTGGTTTCCAAATCTCGTGGCACGTGACCTTCGATGCGCAGAAGACGAATTTTAGCCAAGCGATCTTACATGCATGATTTTTACAATTTTCTTATCTCTTCTTGTGCAGTAAGCTCTGCCTTTTTGTGCATTTCACGTGCCACGAGATTTGGAAACTACTCTACATGTAGTCATTCACCACATAAAATATCTTGAAGTTCAATTCCTAATAGAGTTCATCATTTTTTCCTTAAAAGACAATTTATTATAACAAAAATACAATGATAAACACCATAGATCTCTGTCTTAACCATCTAGAAGGTATCTCTATCTTTTATGATTCATAACCATAAAATAGTGGAAAAATTATGGAATAACCATGCATACTTGGTTTGTTTTATAACTCATGCTTCTTACATTAAACAGTATTTAATCTTAAATATTAAGGGAATGGAATTCTTGAAATTTAGATTATAATAGTACTTCCACAATAATCTTAAAATTATAGTGCAGATTCTTTGAAGATATGTTTTTATTTTTCCAGAATTGATAGAATAAATGAGTTAGAGAGAGTACCGCAATATATGTGAATCACTTTATACTGTGATGTCTTTAAGCACCAGTACATGAGTATTTATGCATTATTATACTACCTGATGTAAGCCATAAATTTGATAATAAAAAAGAAACAAACCATTTTATCTTTACTGAGCATTTGACTATCTTTGATGCTCAATTGTTTCTGTAAACTGGCAATCTGCTCTTTAAGCTGTGTCATCGCAACAACATGATCCGAGCTGTTAGGATCTAATTCAGCTCGTATTAAGCCAGGGCCAGCATTGTTGCGAGCAGCTTTATTAGGAGGACCATTATCATTATCTGAAGCCGGCATTTTTGTAACATCCATTCTGTGTGGCCTCTTGTTGTGGCCACGTAATCTAAAATAAGTGTGTAACTTTATAATAAGAACAAACCAGATTTTTGTTGAGAAATCAACAACAAATATTTAAATTTAGTACTCACTTTCCTTCTTTATGTTTATCCTTAGACTGTCTAAGCTGGGTCATTTTTAAATGAGCTCGGCGTTCTGCATCACCTTGTTTAGTTTTAGCAAGTGCACGTTTAAATGAAAGAGTACACAACCAACACAAAAGCTTTCCATCTACCTAAAATTAAAACCCATATTGGAAGCCACCGGTTTCACTGGTTGTTTATGTTCAGCACAAATGTGGTATCACTTTATTTACCTTTTTATCATCATCGTGACGATCAAATGCACATTTCTGTTTGCACTGTTCACAGTTGACGGGAGGTCCATACTTAATTTCAGAGTTCGTGCATCGCTGGCACTTGTTGCCTATGAATGCAGCGATAATATTACAGTACTCACAAGCAGTCGGTTTGCCGTACGCTTTAACATTTTGCTCACACTTTTTACATATAGTACTTGTGCTTCCTTTTGTGGTTTGTTGAAATTCTGATCGACAATAGGTGCATTTAACCACCGGAAATGCTCCACGACATTCCTGAGTGGAAAAAGGTTGGGGTAAAAAATAAATCTCCAGTATTCTGACTTCTCACAACATATTTTGTCGGTTGCTTCGACAAATACATTTAAAAAACGTTTAAATACTTAACAATACGATAAATCAACTCGCCAAAAGTAAACAAAAAACAAAGCAGAGCAATTTTTTGTACAGAATATGTTCGCATTACGCATAACCTAACAAATATGCTTCAAAAACTCACTTTGCAGAGCTGCTGACCAGGCGATAGATCTTCGAAAGGATGCCGAGAAAAACACTTCGAACATGCAAAAAGCGCCGGAGCTGATGCACTCATGTTACACTACGAAATTTATGTAAAAACCGCACAATTAATAAAAAAGTTCAAAATACCGTCACCGATTATGACAGGTCACAAGCGACAAGCCGATAGATTCGTAGAAACCCAGTGTTGCTAACTCTGCAAAAAACTATCCCTACATTTATGATTACAATATCAATATGTACACTCTGTTACAAATTAAATGCGACTTAAGGGTGATTTTGAACCTTTTTTTCGCTATAAATTAGAACCTAGACGTCTAGGATGGTTTCTTGTAATGTGGAATGCCATCCTTTTTTCATCCTAAAATCTGCTAAAAAGTAGATTGAAAACTAGATCCGGACCTATTTTGATGCTAGATTCTATCCTAGATTTGTGCACTAAAAGCGACGTTTCAACATTAACAACTGTTGACGATGGTGAAATAATTTTTTATCTTTTTTATTCAATATTGTAACAGATAAACAAATGAATAGCAGTTGGTTGTAAACAGTGCTACCACTGTTCAATAAACTTTGGAAAATTAACGTCGGTAAACTTCATGTTAAATGACTAAAACTTGGTTCGAAACTAGGTTGTATTCTAGGATGAAAATAGATTCAAGTTTGATCCTAAAAAATAGGTAGGAAAAAGGATAATGTCAATCAGCCTTTAAAAGCAGTGTTGGGCACGGGAACTCCTTTTACAACAGCGATCAAAAAGAAAGAATAAAAACCGTAGAGCATAATTTAAAATTGATGTACATTTGTTAATTGCTAAGGTCTTGTAAAACACTTTATTAAAATTAGTAAAACTTGCACTTATAAGACAGCTCGTTACCCGTCCTTTTTACCATCGGACGCAAGGATGTTGTATCGTTTTCCACATAGTGGTGTCACTGAAATAAACAAACTAGTAGAACGTTGACTGTAACGTGCTGGTCATGTGTTTTATTCATATACAAGCGCCTTACAAATAGCAAAACCAAATAAAAGCTTAATATGTACGTGTGTAGCAAGCAATGTGCTCGAGCCGACTACACAACACGTTTACTTCTGTAACTACAACACAGACACAACCTTTAGCAGCATCTAACCCGAGGAGCCACAATTTTAAGCAACTAGGTACACGCAAGCGAGATCATTCAAGTATAACCTTATCTCATTTCTATAATTCCAATTCATTTCAAATGTTTAGGGTTTTAGTTGCATGCACTGTTATACCCCAAACTTATTTATGTTGGCGTCACTATTTCTAGTTACAGATTTCTCACTAGAAAATCTCCTGTCAAACGAATGTCATATGTCAAAATAGGATTAAAATCAGTAAATTCGTTTTTATGTGCAAATCAGTTTGATTACTATTAATATTGAAGTAATAAACACAAAAAATAAATTTTTATTCCAAATAATAAACAAACAACAAAAGGTAACTCTACAAAATGCAAACACTTACCTTTTCTGAATGACAATCTAATCTCTGATTTTAAATAAAAACAAATAACAATATTGTCAACATTTCTCAATGAAAAATTCTAGTGTTTAGAAGGTTTTATTACCAACACAACAAAAATTTAACAGGAATTATAGAAATGAGATAAACTATAGTTTGTTTATTTCAGCGGGTGACGTAGATAAATATGGAAAAAGTAATTACCTACTTTTAATTCCATCCGTATCATCACCTTCTGCAAAGTTTTCGTTTTTTAACTGAAAAGAAATTCTTCGAGCTCTTAAGCAATACGCTCCCAAACAGGGGATAAAACACGCTACGGTGGAGCCAATCACCATGGTCTTATGAAGATAGACTAGTCTACTTTCCTCTGTTTCTGCAATCGGAACTTTTCATTAGGGAGAGAGGAGGCTAGTAAGGTCGGGGGCCGCAAATGTTACCATTGTGTCGGCCGTGAATCATCCAGCCGTCCGTGGTTTTGAGAAGCGTCGTTTTCTCACCATCCATAGACAGCAATATTAGCATCACTCCGCGCCCCATCTAAACCACATCATTAACTAACCATCTTTGGTACCATCCACGTCCACTATCGCCCAAACTGCCTACACCAGTCATCTATGACGTCAGCACAACCGCCATCGTCATCATCCCATTCCTTGTGTTCAGGAGCAAGCAGCAATTATATAATAAATAAAAATGCCTTAAATTTTCCATTTCTGTTACTAGAAGGCTGGGTAATCAGTCCCGACATGTAAAATTTCCGTCAAAAATCAGTATTACAGTCAAAGAAAATGGGTGTAGATTATTATGGGATTTTGTCAATTCAGAGAAACAGCAGTGAATTAGAAATACGTAAAGCGTAAATAATTGTCTGACCTAAGGAACACCTATTTAATAAATTAACTTGCTCTCTTTCGTTCAAGGTATCGCAACTTAGCTCTCGAATTTAATCCTGAACGATTAGAGGATGATAGTTCAAAAAAGGTATTCGCTTTAATAGCCGAAGCCTATGATGTGTTAGGCGATCCGTTGCGAAGAGCTGTTTTTGACCAATATGGAGAAGAAGGTTTAAAACGTGGCATTCCTGGGCCAAAAGGCTACATCCAACCATATCATTTTCATGGAGATCCTATGCGCACGTACAAGTATCTAAACATAAAAACGAACTTATATACATAAGTCCTTATATTCATTGTTTTTTAGAGAATTCTTTGGTACAACATCTCCTTATGCTGATCTATTATATCGTTTACATGATCCACCACCTTTATATGAATTGCCAGAAGGAAGGGGAATTAAAAAGAAACAACCTCCAATATATCATCCACTATGTTTAACACTGCATGAAATATTCTTTGGTGGGGTTAAAAAGATGAAGATACATCGTCTTCAATTTGTAGGAGAAGAACAAACTCGAACTGAAATAAGAGAGAAGATTTTAAGTATTCCCATTAAACCTGGAATTAAACCTAATACAGAAATTATCTTTCCCGAAGAGGGAGATCAAAACCCTACTCAAATACCAGGTAAGTAAAGAAACAATTGTCTCAGCGGGAAACGCTTACTTTTGCATCTTGTAATCTGTGACCAAGCTTTCTATCTATTTTACAACTACTTCTGATTATACAGGGTGTTCTCTGTAGTTGAGTCACGTTGAATTGAAAGTTTCTTTTCTTTTACTGTTGCATATCTCGTTTATGGAATACAACATGTATTTACAGGAAGTAAGTTCAGAACATCCAAAAGCCAATTCTCTATAATTTTCCTTAATAAGAATTATTGATATTTTGACAAATAACGACGAAAAGACGCAGCTGAAGTTAACGTGTCTGCACGCAACTCTAAAGAGAGATAACTCCGTAACTAAAACTATTTGAAAAAAACGCTTGTCATCAGGAATTCGTCCTGTGTCAATTTTTCGATAACATTTAATTAACACTTTGTGAGAAAAAGGCAAAAAAGAAAGTAGATATACTTTTTGGCCGGTTTTCCTAATAATTAAGAATTGCCTATTTAAAGAGATGAGCATAATTATGTGAACAGGAAAAGAAATAAATTAAATAACAAGCTAAAATCTCAACAGAGTTAGATGGGTTTAAAATTTATTTTATTTTAGCCGATGTAATCTTTGTAACGGAAGATAAACCACACGAATGCTTTACTAGAGAAGGAGATAATTTAATTATGTGTGCAGAAATAACATTGCAAGATGCGTTATTAGGAACAACAATAACTGTAAATACAATAGACCATAGAATTGTGAGGATACCAATTACCGATATTGTGTGGTAAGTTACACAAAGGATAATTACGTGTAGAAAGGTTTTAATACGCACTTTAATTTTTCTTATTGAAGCCCTGGTTATGAAAAGGTAGTGGAAAATGAAGGAATTCCAATAATTGACAAGCCAGGAGAAAAAGGAAATTTAATAATAAGATTTAATATTCAGTTTCCAAAATATTTACCGAAACCAAGTAAGGAATTATTTCATAAAGCGTTCTATTTAGCAAAAATTGGTGGTGGAATGCATCACGAAATGGTAAATAAGATGGTGTTGGCAGATAAAATCTTACGAGTAGATCCTGATGAACAGTTACCACCATTGTAAATTATATAATGTATATTTTGTGTATGTATTTTATTGTTCGTATTTTAAATATTTAAAATTTAAGAATTTTAAAATTTGCCGCTTATTGTGTATTGATTTCATTGCAACCAACGTTAAAAGTCGTCATTGCCCTAGTAAAAACAACTTTTGAGGTTAGTTTTAAGCGTGTGACTTTGGGTGTCAGTTTTAATTTTGTTCAAATAGTTGATATTAAAATAGTTTTAACAATCTTAAGAATAAATAAAATTGAGATATGGATGAAGATAATGGTGAGGTATATGATGATTTAGCAGAAGATGTAGAAGTAGTTTATGTAGATGACTTTGAAATTGATGATGACACTGAGGATCAAATTCACGAAGAAAATGAAGACGAACCCTTCGAAAGGGAAGTTGTTGATTTATCCAAATTAACATTTTCGAAACATGCACGACCAGTATTCATTGGAATATTAAATAAGAATGGATTACTAGCTGCAACAGGTGGTGAAGATGATATGGCCTATGTATGGTCTACAGAAACAGGCGATATATTATTAGAATGCACCGGCCATAAAGACTCAGTAACGCACGTTGGATTCAGTTTTGATGAACAATATGTAGCAACTGGAGATATGTCTGGCTTGATACAAGTGTGGAGCCTGAAAGACAAAAAATTGTGCTGGTGTTTCGAAGTTGATGACATGGATTGGTTAGTGTGGCATCATCTAGCAAATGTTCTTTTTGCTGGTACTCGGTCTGGTGATGTTTATGTTTGGCAAATACCAGATGGAAATTGTAAAATTCTTCCATCACACGGTCCACCATCTACATGTGGTAATGTTTTATCAGATGGTAAACGTCTACTTGCTGGATATGGAGATGGAAAAATACGATTGTGGGATATAAAGACAATGTCTGTTTTATGGCAATTAACAGAAAATATACCAGTTAAAGAGAATGAACAAAATCATGGAATAACATCTTTAGAAATAACTAATGACACAAATTTATTTGTAGTAGCACCAACTGCAAATGTGTATAAGGTGGTTGATGGACGACAGACTGGTTCTATGTTAACAGCAAATGAAGAAAATATTGAGGTTGCAGCTATTAATAATGAGTGTGGACTAGTAGCTACAGGTTCTCTAACAGGAAAATTATGCATATGGGATCTTAAAAAGAACAATATACGACATGAAGCTTCATTGGAAACATCAGTCACAATTCTAAAATGGGGACCACATGAAAGATTATTTGCTGGAGCTGATGATGGTTGTATATATGTCTGTGATGCAAAATCAGGAACCTTAATTGAAGTTTTAACAGGACACCAAGCTGTTATTTTAAGTTTATATGTATCAAAGGATGGCTCTACTGTTCTTAGCACTTCTGATGATGGAACTGCCAAGTTATTCTCTGTTAAGACTGAATAAATTTCATTTTAGTACCTACTTTTAATAAAAATCTTTTAATAATGAACTTTTCTATGCTATACTATACATATTTCTATGTATTTTGAAATTTTACATTTTGTTTTTAAAGATTTTGGTGTTTTTTAAAATAATGTTCAAAACATACACAAATGTTCATATTATTATTATTATTATTAATGATTTATGATTAGCTCTATAAATGTTGTAAGTTTATAATAAAGTTTAACTTATAAAGTCACATGTTATTTTACTGTTGTAATCTATTACATTAAATTTAATTAATTCTTGCAATCTGTTATAAATACTCTTGCTTCCATTCACAGACTTGGTGATAGAAGGGCAGTTGACTGATGATCTTGATGCTGTTACTCGCTGCCACCTTTAAATGTTAAAATGAAAATAAAATTTATTTCATGTAGTGAGTGCATTGCATTTGGGTGCACATGCCTGCAAATGTGTAAAATCATTGAATTAACAATATACATTATTGTTGATACTGCAATAAGTTATATCATTACCCTAACTTGCAATAGTCGAAAGTCCATATATTAATAGAAATGAAGTTTTGACACCATCTTATGAGCAAACCATAAATCTATTGTACAAATATGCGTTTTAGTTTAAATAAGAAATAAGCATAAGTCTTTCAATAGCCATAAAAACCGGCATGTTGAGATGTATCTTCCCAATTATGCTTTATTTAACTTTCAAATTATGTAGAATTCTAAAACCAAAACCGTTTTAGCACATTGCGGTAAGAGTATTTTACATAACTTTGATAAAAATATTTAAATGTTCCTACACCAGATGTAGATGAAAATGATTAATGATAATATGGAAAACACATTTATTGTACCTGAAGAAATTAGTACTTTAGCTATAATAAACAACAAAGAAGGTTTGAACCAGGAAAAAACCCAAAATGAAGAAGTAACATTAGAGAATGAAGACATTAATGAAAATAACTGTATGAGAAAAAAAGAAGAAAAAAGTAAGAGAAACATTCGGAAACAGATCCTGATGATTCTAACTATGTATAGGAGAGAATAGAATATGCAGTGAACCAGGCGAAGTCATTAAGGATATAGAAGAAAAAAAGAGGCAAACAGAAATAAATAAAAGAAAACAAGAAAAAGAAGAAGAATCTTATAAAAAATGAGAATGTAATGGAGTATGGAATTATGAGATACCATGATAGAGTCAAATGAAGAAAAGATCCTCATGTGTAAAGAAAATGTTCTTAAATACCCCTGGATTAAAAGAAAGAACTGTTATAGATTGGAAAGGTGATACTTGTGGAAAACAGGAATCTGAAAAAGACGAAATTGAAATAAATCGTGATCAGAAAATTGAAAAGAGCCACAAAGACCTTCTAAAAGAGTTCTTTAAAGATCTGCTCAAAGTCAAGTCACATTATTGTCAGGTCAAGTCTTCCAAACTCTATTTTATTTCCATTATTCATAATGGAAGTTGTCGTAAGTCCCTGAGAATTTAAAAGAATAAGTGTTTTACTAAAATCTTCGTTAAAAGTCATTCAACACAATTAAAAATATGTTTTAGGGTACGTTTATGTTGGAGCGATGATAGTAGCAAAGCAACAAAAGGTAAGTATTACTTTCATATGGTACTGTTTATGTTCAGGGAAGCATAAGTGCAGTACTCGCGTCGACCAGCGATAAAAGCGAGGATATGAAATTATTTGCATTTCTTCACTCTATTGCTCCATACTTTATCAAAGTTGTCACCAATCTTGGACAAAATATAATCAAAAGTTTCTTGTTTCACTCTCATATATCGAGCAAATTTTGTAGGTACTTTCTTAAGTCATTGTAGGGATGATGAAGCTCACCAAATCATGTGTTTATGGGATGCGCTGCATATTGATGTTTTTTACAATGATTTTTCAGAAAGTACCACTGAACTGCATTTGAAGAAAGAAATATCTCATCTTCTGAATCACTTATATTGCCTTTTACTACATGCTTTTTAACATTTATATTGTTAAAATTGCAATGTGAATAGTTTTATAGCGCTGATCTGATAGCGTCAATATAAACACCACAATAAAAGAAAATTTCGCGTTGCTTTTATCATAGCTTCTATTGCCTTTATTGTAGCTCCAACATAAACATACCCTTATATAGAGAAACATCTTTTAGGTAGAAATTTTCAAGCAATAGGTAATTTTTTTGCTCTCCTGTAAAATTAGTAATTTTGGACTTATAGTATTGGCAAATTAAGGTAATTCATATCACTAACTGTCTGACATAGTGACATCAAACATTTATGATTCCTTGCAGTATCAACAATATTTCTCTTTGATCTCTTTTTGTTCATTAGAAACTTTAACATGTTAAGATTGGGTACAATATCTTTTTATTCTAAATTTAACATTTAACGCAAATTAAATATTTGGAGTCACTAAGTAGAAGTAAAAAAAGAACGTAAATCTTTTTTCCTGATGATTTATGTCACTGCCAAAAGAGTGTACCTATCTACAACTAGTGTACAAATGGGCGCTTCAAATTAATTTTTGGATGCTTTAAGAACAGTTGATTTTGACACATAAGTAAGGCAATGTCTGTCATTACTTGTGTAAATTCCATTCCAAATACAAAAAAAAGTGAGTGCGTGTTTTCAAAATACAGGGTGAAACAAATAGAGAAAAATTTAACCACCATTTGGTGGCAGTATATCAAGAAAAACATTTGTTTTTAAATCTTCCCTTCATTTCCTAGAAACACACCCCTTTTGAAATGCCAAAAAACTATTTGAGAATTTCTAGAATACAAAATGTATCTGGTTAAAACAAAGTAATAAGAAAAAGAAATGATAATTAATCATGTGTATGCCATTATCCGCGTTAAACGGAGATGGTTTTGTTGATGTTAACGTTGCACGTGTGGTCCACCTGTATAAACAGAAAAGAAAGACCATTACAATGTTAGAAATTTAATTCAAGGCAGTTCACTTTAGTTTTTTAATCTTAAAGAGTCTCCCATGCTCTGTGTGAGTATTTCATAATTGAGGAAGGTCAAGGGTAATAAATTAACAGATCTCTCTCAAATGTGATACCAAGACAAAAACAAAACGTGCAATTTTTATAATTTATTGTTGTCTGTTCTGTTGTAGTGGTAGTTTATACGAAATATGAAATAAAATTTTGTAATTGATTGGATAAATTGATACAATCAATTCCCAATTTCTTTATATGAAATGGAATCACAAGTGCATATAAGGGTGCGTTTATGTTGAAGCTACGATAAAAGATAAAAGCGACGATAGTAGCAAAGCAATGAAAAGGTAAGCATTATTCCATATGGAACTGTTTATGTTGAGGAAAGCATAAGTACAACGCCGGTCGACCAGCGATAAAAGCGAGGATATGAAATTATTTGCATTTCTTCGCTCTATTGCTCCCGACTTTATCCAAGTTGTCACCAATTTTGGACAAAATATAATCAAAAGTTTCTTGTTTCATTCTCATATATCGAGCAAATTTTTGTAAGTACTTTCTTAAGTGATGAAATTCACCAAATTGTGTGTTTATGGGATGCGCTGCATTTTTTACGACAATTTTTCAGAAAGTACCACTGAACTGCAATTGAAGAAAGAAATATCTCATCTCTTGAATCACTTATATTGTCTTTTACTATATGCTTTTTAACGTTTCTATTGTTAAAATTGCAATGCAAATAGTTTTATAGCGCTGATCTGATAGCGTCAATATAAACACCCCAATGAAAGAAAAATTTCGCGTTATCGTTGCTCCAACATAAACGTGCCCTAACATTAAAACAACGTAGATCATCATCCTAATATGCAAGCAAATCAAGTGTTTATATGTTGATGCTTCTATGACTCTTTTTGAAAGTCTTTCAATTGGACAATGTTCTTTTGTTATTGCGACAAAGGTAATCTGCAGATTTGCTTCAAATTAACAATTATTCAGCTGTTTTTAATGCAAATGTGTGAAATTAGAAAAAATAGTTTCGTACTCGAAACATTGAACTGGAATTTTGATAACTTCAAATGAAGATTAAATAAGTGAAAACAAACTTCAACAACTTTTAATCTTTATTATGGTATGATGTCATTGTGAGCAATTTTTCTGAAAACATGTGATATATCCAACCGTTCTCAAAACATGGAAATCAACTGCTTTCTTCAAAAAAAAAAGGCTCTGTTTAAATTAAAAATGTTATCAATTGACATCTCTAGGCATCAGCAGTTACCCATTAAATGTTTTTAACTATTATTTCGATTTCACCCAGTATTTATTTTATTTAAATGTGACTCCAGCATCTGAAGTAATTTTAAATGGCAGCAATGTAATTTTATGTGGATTAAGAGAATTTCCAAATATGTTTAAGATTAGGTAGTTAGATTAGAAGCTGTTGAATTTATAACAATCTTTTAAAATAAAATACACTTAAGCTACATCAAAAGAAAGCACAAAGAATTGACAATAAAAATTAATTTTAAATAATGGCTTGGAATTAGCAGTAAGCAACACGTAAATAAACCCAAAAATTCAGAATTTAGTTCAGTATTTCTATACTTTTGAAACAACCCAAAGTTTTGTACATGGTTTTTGCAGTACAGATTTGTTGCAGTGTGCAATTTGAAATTTTCAGTAATAGTAATCCATTCAGTTTACATTGTGGTCTGAAAATTTATTTGACATTTAAGTATAGCTCTACGAAATACATTTTTATATTCACAGTAGAGTATGATGACAAAAGTTACTAGACGTTTATTACACCAATTGGTTTTATTTTAAAACAGAAATAGAAAATAAATAAATTGCAATGTTGTTAAAGAAGGGATTCAAATAAAAGTCACATTTATTTACTCAATTACACCTTCAAAATTGGAAGTGTACCAGAAAGTGTGGAACATCCACTCGTTTCCTCTTTTTGCTTTACCTGAGCACTCATCATTTTCGTACACTATCTAGTTCTAGTTACAAGCTGTACTTGAAGCAAGTACAAGTAGAACAAAGAGGTAAAATTAGCAAATAGTGTAATTCCTAATTAAATATTTATTACTTTTCAAGGACTTGTCAATTAAACATTCTTTCTCCTTACTCGCTATATTAAATGCTGCGTCTAATGCTAAACGTGTTTAGTACCATGGACTCCTATACTTAAATGCATTTAATTTTTGATAGAATAATGTTAGAAAAACAGGATTTTGTGTACACACATGCTAAGATGCTGTTTAGCTCATCACTATGACTCATTTCTATTTGCATTGCAATATTTCTCTGTCAAACTACAAAAAAATGTAATAGGTTAGATGGTGTCTATAGGTGTAGTACCTATAAATACCTTAATTAATTCATCAATTTCTTAAGAAGATTCCAGTTTATTAATTTTGAAACAAAGATCTAGGTAATTAAGGATAATACATCTCCAAAAAAAAGCTTCTATGTATTTTCATTATATTTTATAACTTTTTTAAGAACACTATAAGAGATAAAACAAATATGATAATATATCTTTTTAATATTTAATACTAATTATAAAATCTGAACACAACTGGGTAAATTTACATTTATAAATGGCAGGTATGTAACGAACACTGCATTATTTTTAAAAAATTAAAATATTTTAAAAAAAAGTTATAAAAAAAAGTAAATTTTATAATGTTTGTTTTTTAATCTTATATAACTTAATTCATACATATCGTTAATATTATTTACAATTTCAAAAATACTATACAACATTACTCAACTTGTCGGTTCTTAATGGTTAACCAACAACATTCATTTTAATTTCAACTAATTGTAGCAATCACATTATATTAAAATGTTTATAATTAAATAATCATGTGCATGCCATAATATCTACAGTCAGCATTATTGTAAAATTGCCGCAACAAACACATGGTTCTATAACTATAAATATTTTATACGATTACAATAGCATTATGCAAAAACATAATTAACAATATTAATGAAAATTAATCTATTTAAAGTTCTATATCTTATCATTAATAATTATTTTTATATCTACAAAAAATATAATTATATGTATAATAAAGATCATAAATACAGTCTTAGTGGTTAAATGGTTATTTTGCAGTGGTGTAGGTATGTATGTACAATATTTACAATGTCCCAAAACAAAAGTTTTCTAAATGAAATAACACTTCATAATAATGACACATTATTGGTAATAATAATGTTCCTAATACTCTTTGAGAATATGACATAATAACTTGGTTCTCTTTCTGAAACTGAAAGTACCAGTATTTATGTAATATCACAGGCAGAGTTTGCAAAAAATCATACACTAAATATTTCTCAGCAGAATTCATTACAATTAAACAAAGAAAATTTTTAATCTTTTATTTGATAAATTCTTTGTAAACGGAAATACTTGCACTTTCTTGATTATTTTTATCAATAACTATAATTAAACTCAACACACCTGTATTAATATTATAAAATTTATTTCTAATATCCCATCACTTTAAATCTATAAATTTGCACCAGTGGACATTTCTTTTCTCAACAATTAGAGATAATCCCATATTATTTACCAATAATGTAACATTTGCTGTAAATCTAATTCAGTTTACATGTTATTGTTTAGGTTGTTCCTTATCAATTCGCATATCATCTATTTTTGCAACTATTTTCAACGCAGGACCCAACTTCATGGCCATTGCTGTCATCAAATGGTCTTCTTTAAGTAACATGAGAGCTTGGCCATCGATTTCTTGTATTAAAAAGTCTTCTGCATAATCTGAGCATCCAGGGAGATTTCTTATAAATTCACAAACTTCGCTGACCTGTATGTAGTAATAACAAAATTTAGTTGAACAATTATATCATTACTTAAGAGTTACTTACACTCCATTTGAGAGGATTTACTCTATCATCATTTCCTTCAGTGCCAGATGTGGGATCACTAGAACTGAGACTGCTTTCCGCACCAGAAGCAGCAAAGTCGCCATCCATTTCATCTTTGAGCCATTTACCTTTCTTTTCATCAGGTTTACACCTTTGGCTGCAATAATAAGAAAACATTATTGATTTTGTCTTAAGCAAAACAAAAATATTTACTTTTTCGAACACGCAACTGAACAGAAACGTTTATTTTTCTTAAACTTCGCTCTAAGATCAACGGTACCACATCCATCACATTTTGCCAACTCCCCTTTAGGTGATGTACCAACAATGTTGCTAACTGGTGAACTGGCTCTCCGTTTACCTGTGAATTGAATCAAATCAAAATTTTTGTTTAATTCAAATAAAATTGAAATAACCCACGTGATTGCTCATCTTGTTTATCAGTTGATGACTGTGTTGGTTTTAGATCACTAAGTAGACTACTTCTAGTGACAGGAAAAGGTTCTGAAGATTCTTGTATAACAAAATCTTCAATGACATGTGTTAACACTTGTGGTTTCACCATGGCTTTAGGTGGTCCCTTTTCTTTCACATCTTCAGCAGTGGCTGCAATTGGTAAGCCATTTTCTTGTATATTAGTTGTAGGCTGGGATGGCACTGTTCCTGGAATAGGTGCTGGTTGAATTGCAGATGATGATGGTAGCATAGGCATTGATTCAATACCATTTACTACTGGTTTAACATCAAGTTGTTCTTCTTTATTTCCTGGTTGACCTAGTTTTAATCAAGAGATATGTACTTAGATTTGTTGAGTAGTACAGCATTTAAAAGATTGACAGAAAAGTTATTTTTCTTCATGTCATATTTAGTAAATTAAAAGTTTTATATTATACGTGTTGCTTATGCAATGGCAGAAATCCCATATTTATACATTTGAGAAAATAATTCAAAATGTGTGATGGAAGTTTTACTCTCTTATTAACTATACATGGTATTCCATAAAAGACTTGCCTGAATTTTTCTAAATGGAACACCTGATGATACAGTTGAATTTGATTTAAAAAAAAGGGAAATGAAATTTATCATTATTTGTATTTGACAATGTACTACTTGTCAAATAATTTGCTCAAGTGTACAAAACCTAACCTATTTATTTATAAATTGACAGATATGTTATGTTCATTTCTAATAAATCATGTAGAAAATGTGCACCTTGAAGGTACAACCAACATCTGTCTTTTACTTATCAATTACAAACTATTATACATTCACAGTTTTTTTTGTATGAGGGTTGATCAGGGATTTTTTTTTGTTAAGTTGTTTATAACAGTTATTTTGTTGTACAGCTTGGATAACCTCAAAACTATCACTGTTACTGCACAGAATAAAATCTCATTGCCAAATTTATTGCTTATTTGAAATAAGAATATTTAAATATAAAACTGACAACATTGTGTTTGTAGATGTTCTGTCATGCAATCTAAACTAAAAACGTTTAAAAAGCCTAACCATTCATGTAAGACCAGTTTAAACTGAAAAACTAATATTCACACTGCTAAATTGGGTGAATCTCCATGGCCAACCCTCATGCAAAAAATCTGTGAATACATAATATATTTCTCATCTTTTAATTGTGTTAATAATTATAATAATCTAAAAATTAATAAAGGATGCAGAAAAGTGATTTGTAATTAATAACAAAAAAACACAGAGCTTGTTGTACCCCAGAGTATGTCATGCACACATCTCTATTTGAACTACAAAAAAATTAATAAAAATATGCTAACTTGTTTTTTTACATTTACTTTTAAGTTTTTATCAAAATGGTATTAGAATTTCTTTCTCAGTTTGTGATGTAGAATAACGTGGTGCATATATTATGTGTCATTTTAAATACACCCTGTATAGTAGCCTGCTCTAGATTGAATATGTTTTGAATTAAATTAAACACTGCATATTGAATTTAATTGCATATTTGTAAGGGTTTCTCATACAAGCAGGTATTGTATGATCCCTATGAACTTTTACTGCAAACTAAATAAAAATTTTATTAATAGAAATACGATACGTGTACTTGCACAAGCAAACTTCAAAACTTTAAACTCCTTGAAGCAGAAGAACAAGAATGGGTAAATACAGATAGTAACGTAACTATGATGAAATATTAGAAAAAAGTGAGGTTAGTTTTAATTGAAGATATGTTGTTTCTTGAAAAAAATCATTTAAGGTAAAAGTTCTTTAGTCTTTAGAAGTCATTATTAAGGTAATAATCTGCTGAGTAAAACCTAGTACGTACTATTTAAAAAAGCATAACTTACTAGATTTTAACATAATATAGTAATAATGTTAAGCCATTTTTATACAGGGTGGTCAAGAAATATAAAATCTACCTAATTAATACCCCATTCATTCAACAATGATCATAAAAAAACTAATTAATAAAAGCTGAGTTTATATGAGGTTTCTAGTGCAATGAATTCTATGTATTTTAGGTTAGATTTTCTGAAATATGAAACGTCAATATTTGTGACTTTACATTAAGAACCTCACAAATTAATGTTATTGTTAAATAACATTTATTATATGCACATCAACCCTTGTGTGAACAAGATGCGATTTCACCACACACCGACCAAGCAACTGTATTTTTTTATTTCACTCATGCTTAATAAAATACCTAAAACGGCCTGTATATCTTGATGTAATACTAAGCATTTTTCTGAGACTAACCATGCTACAGTTGTAGAGATAGATATAGTAACCAAATACTTTTCACAAAAATGCAAGCTATCATTTTTGAGATTAACTCAATTGTCAATTATCCAATTACTAAATGTATTAAGATCACCATTAGCATTACTACATAATATCCAGTTTTGTAACCAGTTTGACTTACCCATGCCAAGACCTGGTTTCCTAATTTTGTAACATGGTTAATGTTTATGACATAATTAATAGCTTCAGAATCACTTCCCCTCAAACAGGGTTGGGTCAGTAAAATACATCACGTAAAATATACTTATTTTACACGTAATATACGTATATATAAAATACGTGCTTGTTTTTTACATTTTTTTTTTACAGTAAAAAAAACTAAAATATACAAAAGTGTATTTATAACTTTATAAAACAGCAAATCATTATACTAAAAACAAAAATAATAAAAAATGTTAAATACAACCATATTCCAAAATGTTACTGGGGAAGACACATGTTTAGAAGGTAAAGATGAAAAAATTCCTTTATTGTTTTTAAATTGTTCTAAATCATTAAGGCCTTCTGCATCTAATTTGCTTATTAGAAACTCTTCAGCCTTTATATGTTATTCATTGTTTAAACTATTACCCCTATATTTTGGATGTAAGATGTTTGCTGTTAATTTAAAATTAGTGTTGAAAAGTTATAAAGCAAACACAAATAGCACTTTATCATAGCAAAGGTAACTTATCAATTAAGTTGCACCTAAGCACCAAATGTTACACACAGACCATACTGCCTGTTCAAACAAGTTTCTCATTCTTTTACAGAAAAATATCCCGTCAATGAAGTAAAAAAATTCATTCAAAAATTCTTGTAAACCTATCTTAATCACAAATTTTGTTTCAACTGTTAGGGAATTGGTATAATTGTTTCCTGTTTAAAGTTTTGTATACAATCCTTTCAGGAATTTCTCTTCATATACAGGGTGTCTCCAAAAGGTTGGGACATAGCTTAACTGCAGACTCCTGGGATAAAAATTTAAGATTTAACCCAACTTACCTACATCCAAAATCGTCTCGTTAAGCTGGTACAAGGTGTGAAAATTTTTTAAAAAAAACTTAATTTTGCATATAAAAATAGTAGGCTTTGATCGATTTTTATAATTTTTGGTATGGCATGTTTTGTGACTATAAGTCACATTTCGAGATGGTTTTGGTCTTCATCAGTAAGTTGTAAGTATATTAAACAAAAATGTCGCAATACAAATTTGGTGATAACTTTTTAGTGCCTAGGCTGAGAACTTTCAATTTTTTTTCCAAAAAGATATTTCCTTTAAAAACATTTTTTTTTGAATTTTTGATAACGCTTAAGGTTTATCCACAAAAAAATAAAATCTGATCTGATGATCTAATGCTTTTTTGATAGGAATAATCTAGTTAGCCAGAATTCTTATCTTTAAATGTCAAATTAGTATCATTTGTTTGTTACATTTCAAAATCACAGAAGTTTAGTGTGGTAAAATTTAAATAATTAGTTTAGCATTTTTAAGACTACTTATCACTAATAAACTTTGCATTACATGCCATGCGATATTATTTTTTTGTTTTAGATTAACACTCTACACTGTATGGGTACAAAAGGATAGCTATGGCTACGGAAAATGTCTTTTTTTGAATAACAAGATATCAGCTAAATGAAAATAATACTCCGTTCATCTGTGCAATTGTCATGATAATGTCAAATTTTTCATAGCCACCTAAATAATGCTAACAAAAATCCATAAACATTTTAATTTTTTGAAGCACTATTTTCAACGAATTCCAAAGGAATCATTACTGAATTTGCAAAGTCTGTCTGTATGTAGTCTGTCCGCATTTTTTGTCAAATTTTGGAATTTTGACTTCAGATTTGGATTCTACATCAAAAACTAAAGACCAAGTGGTATCTTTGTTTTTTGATAACTCTTCGGGAACTTGGTCAAAATGGCCGCCAAAAATTAAAATTTTCAAAAATTATTTTTTACTTTAGAATCGTATTCTACATCAAAAAATAAGAAAAACGTGTACTTTTAGTTTTTTGATATCACCTCGGGAACATGGTCAAAATGGCTGCTGAAGTCTGAAAAAAGTAACAAAACAGGAGTTCGTTGTGGTTATATTTTGCATTCCCAGATGTTTTATTTTAAAAGCATAATTTTCAGTGTAATTGAAAGAAGAAATTCCAAATTACATTGCAAGTCTAAACCTTTATTCTAACAAAAGTTTTAACATGGGTAGATATTTTAACATGGGAATTCCTATGGCCAGTAATAAAAAAAATGCACTGTATATGTTTGCATTAAGAATATTTTACATTTTATACCTGTAATCTTACACATGTATTTAATCCTATTTTTTATGTGTAACGTAAAATAGTTTTTTACACATAACTACCCAACCCTGCTGTCAAATATCATTCTTTGCAAAAAAAATGAAAAGTTACAGTAACTGACTTACAGCAAATTCAATGTAAAGTCGCAAAAAAATGCTTAATATGGATTATAAAACATAAAAAAAACTTTTAGTTATTTAACTATTTGTTGCAAAATGTCATAGAATTTTGCCCTAAATTAATGAATTTTCTGTTTTTACATTGGTAAGGTAAAAATCTTTACAGTTATGTTCTTTTAGAACAAATAAATAAATCATTTATTTCAGAAAGGACCTAATTAACATTTTTTGCCATTTTGTCTTAAATATATTTTTCATGCTCTGTAACACTAGACTCGTCATTTGGTACAGGAAGACCTAAAGTTAGGCAGCTATAAGTATTTAAAATTAAATGTGAAATAATCTGTTTAGTGCTGAAAGGAATCAACTGTAATGATAGTTTTCCTCCAAATCATCAAAATGTTAGTTAGGACCTTTCTAGAATAAACGATTCAAATGCACTCAATAATATATAAAAAATTCTGATTTGAGACATTTTAAAGTACTTACCATCAGCGATACTTTCTTTACTAACATCATCTTGGGATTCACTTTGAGTAGATGTAGCTGTCGTAGTAGTGGTAGATTCTGTGCCAGTATTAGTAGCAACTTCTTCTTTAACTGGTGCTATAGTAGGAGGTAGTGGAACCTGCTGAGGCACGGATAATGCAAGAGTTTGCTGAGTTCCTGGTTGTATCTGTTGAAGTTGAGTAGCTGCCACTTGTGGAATACCATTTGGTGTACCCGTTGGAGCTGTTTGGATCTGGCTAATTATTGTACCAGGTGGAGCCATTTGGGTAAGCTGCTTGACAAATATTTATGTTCAAAGATTCTTCTTTTTAAAAAATTAAAACGATGTGTCAAATATTTTTTAGTTTTTCTAGTCTTGGAAAACTTGATAAAACGTACACTTTTTTATTATGTATTGGCAAGTATCAATGATTTTGATTAGATATTCATTAGCAGAAAACAACAAGATGTTTTATCTCTTTGCAACTGCTAGTATTTAGATCAATTTATCCCATTTCAATTTAGTGTCTCTCTTTAATTACTCTATTTCGAGTAGGCCATTATTACATCTGATTCATTGGCACCAGTGATTGAATGAATGACATAATATTGGCATTTTAAAATTAGGTTAATTTCATAGAAATTTGAACTTTAGAAATGAAACAATTAAAGATCGATGGAGTGATTTTTCTAAATCTCCAAATGATTAAACTTTTGATTACAACATGGGCAGCCAAGTAAAAATATGCTAAACCAACAAAATTTATTTACCGGATGAATTTGCTGCATTCCCATTTGCATTGGTTGTTGAGTAACAGCCAGGTTTGGTTGTAAAGGAAGTCCTTGTGGCACAGTTCCAGATATGGTTTGCTGAAGAGTTTGTTGCATTTGTTGTCCATTAGGTTGAGCAGACATAGACACAACAGGCATAATTGGTCTATCACCAGTTACTTGTATTTGTTGTTGTTGAATTCCTTGTATTGTTTGCATAGCTATACAAAAATAATGTGAACATTATTTTTATACTATTAATAAATTCATAATTATATTAAAACATACTCATAACTGGTTTTGGTTGAATATGTTGCGACTGTTGATTTTGTTGGAATTGAATTTGTTGTAGTGCTTGCTGCTGCTGAATAGCTTGCTGTTGCATTAATACTGCTTGTTGCTGTTGCTGCTGCTGTTGTTGCTGCTGTTGCTGTTGCTGCTGTTGTTGCTGTTGCTGTTGCTGTTGCTGCTGCTGCTGCTGCTGCTGTTGTGGTTGTACTTGCTGTTGTTGAGGTTGCTGTTGGGTTTTATTCTGATTTGTTGGTGTAGTGACAGTCATCCTAAGCCAATTAATATAATTGTTGAGCAAATATTGCTACATAAATTACAAAAGAGTTCGTAAAACTTTTACTTTCAGTGTCGAGAGGGGAACGAAGTATAAGACTTAAACTTCATATCTATACACAGAGATCTCCCAAGTTTCTATAGGAAAAACACAGTATGTGACTATGTGTTTAATAAATAAAACGCATAGCCACTTCTGCAGTGGTATTTCTACATGTACAAGATCTATACATGAGACACCTTTTTTCCAATTAAAAACTGTCAAATTATTTGTTTACTTAGTAAATCATTTCAACAAAAATAAGAAAAAGCAAAAACTTAAAATTAAATAACTATCTACAAGTACTTTAAACTTACTTATTTGCAGCTACTAAATGATGTGATTGTAGAGAAGTATACGGTTTAATCTGCGTTTGATTAGCAGCGTCGGCTTTGGGAGCAGGTGATGTCCTAATTCCAGGAGCTTTGGCTCGTACTTTTGGACCCTGTTTATTTCCCATTCCTCCCTACGAAGTATAAACATAAGAATCAGATTAATGCTGTCAGGAAGCAACCTTACTAACATAAACAAATTGACAGATTTACAAGTATAAACAACATACAATTTGAATATGTACTTGTGCTTGAGTTCCAATAGATTGTGTAGAGATAGAATTAGCCGGCCTGATATTAGCAGCATTAGAAGGAAGTATATTAAGTGGTCTCGTTGTAGATTGCTTTGGTTGGATATTTTCGTTGGTGGGTCTTGGTTTTCCTATTTGTTGCATTGTTCCTTGAGCTGCTAAAGCATCTACAATATAATATTCAACAATTAATTATGATAATAACATCAAAATAAAAAGTACTAACGATTTTGCTGTGTTTGAATAGCAGTAGCTTGAGGACTTTGTTGAATAAACATCCCAGGACCCGGTGTACCATCTGGTTGTGTCCCTCTAATAAATATTGGGTTTGGCGCAAGAAGAGTTTGCGATTGCAATCCATTAGTGGTCCAAACCTGTGGAATGCCATTTGTGAACTGCCAGGGTGCTGCAAATTGCATTGGCTGTGTGCCAGGCTAAAATAATAGTCCATGTAATATTATAAAATACTCAAGATCATTAGTAGTAGCACTTATACCTGTAGTGGACTAATTATTTGAGCAGTTGGTTGTGAACCTATCATAGCTTGAGAGACTTGTACACATTGTCCTTGTTGTTGAGGAGTTCCTGCAACTGCTGTTCCACTGCCTGCTACTTTTTGCATGACCTTTTGTGTTCCCATAACCTGTGGTTTACATAAATTACACAAGGAATTTATAAAGAGCACGTGCTAAATTATACATCAATTTAATGCAACATTAGCACTGACCTTCTGAATTTCTTGTGGTTTCTGTTGTGGTATAGTTGTACCAGCAGCAGAAGCAGAATGAGTTGGCAAAATGTTAGGTTGTGAACTTATAACTCCTAATTGACTAAATACTAATGTTTGTTGATTTTGGGTTGTTGGTATAGTTGGGATAGTTGTGTACCCTGGAAAGGATGCTAAAACAAAACAAAACATAATAAATGATGTGCGATTATAATTCTTTAAATCAACTTTACCTGCTTGACTAGCTTGAAGTACTTGTTTCCCTTGGGCCGTTGTTAACATATGTGGTGTTATTTGATTCCCTTGAAATGGTTTCGTTATAACCTGTGTAAAAAGATAATTTCAATAGATATTACAGGTTTCTTCTCAATTAATTTGAAAGTACCTGAATTTGTTGTGGGTTAATACTGGGATGTAAAGCTATATTTCCCGGCATAAGTAACTGTCCAGAAGTATTATATAACTGTTGAAGGTAAGTAGGATTTTGTAAAGGTTGCTGTATTACTTGCACCTAAAAGTACCAAACAATTGATTACCGAGAATTAAAAAAAAAATGAAAACTTTACAGCTCTTCCATGACCCCAATCAGCAGCACCTATTTGTTGAGGATGCGGCTGACCTTGCTGCAAGGGTGACATAGTAGTTATAGTAGTATTTCCTGATTGTGTAGGGGCTAAAACTTGTCCCCCTTGAGCTTGCAGAACTTGACCACCCTGACCAACTTGCTGCTGATGCACTGTATGCTGAGGTTGCGTAACTTGCACACATTGCGCACCTAAAAAAAGGAAAATGATCTAAACAACAGCTACAACAACTTGTTGTTATGAATAAATAAAACACCAAAACTATCTAAATTATATTATTAATTTTATTGCAATATTCTATAAACAAGAAACTTGAAAATCTAAAAATTCATATCGCAAGAAAATTATATATTCCTTGCTCTTCTCTATTCTACATTATTAAAAACCGATGTTTAATATCTACTATGCATTATACAAATTAGGCATCATACTTCTATTGTGATAATTTTCTGCCCTAACAATGTGGAGAATTTAATGACCTATGTCAAGCAATAAAAATAATGGTTTAAATTTAAATGTAACTATCATGCATTATTTAATAAGTCCTACACTACGAACCTACTTTTCAAGTTACTGCCAAATTAGCTTTCTTCTTTTGTAATCTAATGGTCTTATAATGAAAAGAAGATATAGGTAGTTAAAGCAAAAGGGATTACTAGAACCACCATGTAAATAAAATACAGCAAACATGAAAAACGGTTTTATTTTTATTTATTCAGATTTGTACCATAAAAAAACTTAAACACCACAAAATGTAATAACAGTTTATCTTCAACTTGAAATTTTTCAACCTCAAAACATTTTTCACTTTAATTAATAGAATGTGATGGTCAATTACTAATAATAACATGTTAACTGCTAATTAACTGTGATAGTAATTAATAATTAAAATTAATAAATTAGCCATTTGAAAAATATTAATATTTATAGAAAGACAAACATAAAATTAATTCTTCTATTTTGATATAAATCAAAAATAAGTATTTAAAACACTCTGATGCAAATATAAAGTAGAATTATATTTTTAACTCGCTATGTTTTGCATAATGATTTGTTATAACCTAACTTTATTAATTTACAATTATTATTCTACCTGAAGATGCTACAGCTACTTGTTGCAAATGCTGTGGGCTTTGGGCAGGTACGAGTGCTTGTTGGTCTTGTGGTTGTATTGTTACTTGTTGTATAGTTGCTTGTTGTTGTTGAACAGCCTGTGCTTGTGCTTGGGCTTGGGCCTGGGCTTGCGCTTGAGCTTGAGCTTGGGCTTGAGCTTGGGCTTGTGCCTGAGCTTGAGCCTGTGCTTGTGCTTGGGCATTAGCGTCTACTATCTGTTACAGAAAGTGAAGAATATCAATACATGTTCAATATAAATTATTGAGATATTTAGTAATGGTAAGGTCGTCAAATACTTATTATTAATATCGGGTTTTCAAAAACTTAACCATGTTGACCAGTTAGCCCATGATTTTGTGTTTTCTGAAGTTGTCCAAAGCCAATAGATGTGAAGTAATAGTATCGACAGTTTTTAATAAACTAAGTTAACTCAAATAACTCTTGTCATGTAATTTGTATGATTAGATTTACTTTTTTCCAAAATTCAATTCTAATAACCTCATCAATCTTACGAACTGACGTTTAAACTTGTCAAATCTGAAATAAAACAACAGCGCCACTAGCGGAGAGAAAATCGTTATTGAGCTAGTTCAATTTACGATCGTCCTTTATTTGGTGTCGGTACTTTACCTCACATTAACTGGCTTTAAAGTTGTTAAAATTAATGACATCTATAAGCACAGCCAACTTCAAACAGAAAAGTTTTAAACACCCATTATTATTTCTATTTCTTATTCTTCAATAATATCTACCAATTTACATTAGATATCTAACCAGATTATTAAGTTGTCATTTTGTAATTATTTGCTAATGGATGGGCGTTCCTTATGTGTTTGGAAAGAGTAGCGCCCACCATGGTCCACCGTAGGTAGAATAGAAGTTAAGATTATCAAACCCGAAATTTGAAAAATCCAGTTTTTGAGGACAAGGAGTTACATTTACATTTGGCAATATATATTAATTTCCAAAGTCTCATACAAGACACTGGATTGATAAATTATGCCAGAACATTTAAATTGGTAATTTTACAGCTGTTTTGTTTGGAGATTATGACGTAAACATTATGTACAATGGGAAAAAAGTACCTAACACTTGTTAAAAGTAAGCCAAAAGGAGACGTGTTATTTTGACTTAACACTACAGCTGTATTGTATCCCATTTTTAATTAAAACACCCTGTATATTGCATAGAGCAAATTTCGCCTTGCATGCTAATAAAAATGTTTTCGCTTTGTAACAGAAGCAGGAAACCTCTGTTTATGGAAACACTAGCAGTCCAGTTAATAAGCTGGGAAAAAAGGCCGAATAAAAAAAAA
>VTPC01000450.1:252968-263150 GCA_011009095.1 Ignelater luminosus | reverse complement strand
AAGATAAGAAAAATGATTATGAACAAAGCTGTCTGTCAGTTAGGCCCAACAACTACATAGTAGGTACGCATTTTACATTGAAAGTTTTTTGAGTGTCTCATCTCCGAACTCTTTTGAAATTGTTAAAATTGGCGAACCAATGCAGTGATCATGTGAAAGTCGCATGGACAGTATGCGCTAGTACCCAACTGAGTCGACGTCCAATCTACACTAGCAAATTTGAATAAAACACCTGCCAAATTTACAATTAGTAGTGTTTAGGTATTCACGTTAAAGTCTATAATCCAAAAACAAAATTTACAAACAAATTAAACACAAGAAGTAAAACGGAAGTGCGGAGGTTTTAGGTTATGTTAGTTTCTGTATATATGGTATATAATAATGCACTGTTCGGTGGATGTTCACACTTACGTGTGTGAAACTGGCTTCAAGCACGTGTTTTTCAGCCAATTGAAAAAGAGCATGGATTGATCACGCACTTTTATTACTGCATTGGTTCGCTGATTTTAGTCTAGTCTAAAGATTCCGAGGTCAAAACAGTCTGGGAGCCAAGTCGGACCGAAATCCAAAATCCCAGCCTTTTGCCAGGTCGGAAAATAAATAATTCAATGTTATATCATCGTATAGAGACCAAAATATCTACAGACTCTTGGCAATAAAGGATGTCCAGTATCACTTTGAAAACGGGTAATTTTAACAAGATTAAGTGTTGAGTCGCTGCTTGTACAGCTCATCAGGGGATGAAAGCATTGTACAGATTTTTTCTAGCACGAATAATTTTTGTTTAGACATTTCATAATTTTGATGTCCTTGATAATACTTCTCTTTTTAGCTATCTACTTCACTTCAATAATGCATAAATTTTAAGTAAAAACAACAAATCTAGTCTTTTAAACCACTAAAACCATTGCTAGTTATTTTACGGTTGGTATAGGTATAGATACTAAAACAAAACTTGAAAACCTCAGGCCTTCCACTGGTACTTTAGGCAACTTATTTATGATTTTATTTTTTGAAACATTGATGATGTTTTATGATCATTATTCTGGGAAATTTGATAGTTATCGACATCAATTCGGTTTTGTTGTTATTGATTAGTACATACTTAATTACAATCTAAACTGCTAAGTAATAAAAAAAAACCAATCAGAAATAGTTATTTATATAGCAAGAGTGTAAAGTGAAGCTTTTTGAACGAGTAGGAAGTTTATGGTACGAGCACTAGTGTATAAAAACCATTAACGGTCGATTGAAAAAAGAAGTTGGCCAAGATCATAAGTGCATATCATTAATTCATTATAACATCGATACGCCAAATTTATTGCAAATGTTTATAATTTTCAAGTTTTGACATTGATA
Source organism: Ignelater luminosus (assembly GCA_011009095.1). Lineage (NCBI taxonomy): Eukaryota > Metazoa > Arthropoda > Insecta > Coleoptera > Elateridae > Ignelater > Ignelater luminosus. The sequence goes on along the minus strand of VTPC01000450.1, from coordinate 261,791 downwards.
ACGAGTTGTAAGGTACCAACTTTACAGGCGATTGTGCAAAAAATTTTTTTTAATACGGTAATTTTTTAACAAACAAAGAAAAGATAAGAATATCAACAAGATAACTGAAACAATCTTTATTAATATATTCATAGGATTCATAGTGTGTAGTCTGTTTCAACATTATAGAATTATAGAATGACATGATATTTTTGTAACAGTCTACTTTGAAGTCTCACTAAATGTTACTAACTAAATATTTACAGGCTAAAGGTCTGTCATTTGTGTCATTATCTAAACATTATATTAAACATGAACTGTCAATAAATGTAGTGATTTTTACTTTTAAGTTGTAAATTTGAATTTACTGTATGTTTGTTGTACACTGCAAAAATGAGGTAAGCGTACTCTAAATAATATTGAAATATATATATAGCATTTTCTCAAATGAAGCCTATAGTCTATTCGTTTTATGTCTGTATTTATAGTCAGTAACTAGGGGGCTTGTAAAGGTGTCTCGAAAGCCACGGGCCCGCACAGTATTCAAATTAACTCCCAAAATGGCAAAAATATACAGAATGTTGTTAAATTACGTTGAAAGCAACATAGGTGCCAACTTAGCGGGGAACAGCACCTGTCCTCGTAATACAAACTGGAACACTAACACGAAGAAATCAGGCAAAATAAGTGCCAAGGGTAAATTACCCGACAGGCGCAAGAAACCCTAATTGTACCCTCTGAGTACTTGAGTTAAGTTCTACTCAAGCATGATCTAATATTTTATAGTAGAAACTTAATTGGAAAATACGACGTTGTACTTATACTTGACGCATGCCCAGACTCAAGGTAAAGAAACAGGAGACTTGAGTTTAGCTTGTGAGCTGAACATCTGAGCTAATCCAAGGCGTGCTTGCAGGAGTTTGAGTCAAGTACTGACTATAAATATGGGCATTATTAATTAGTTATAAAGTTATCGACATTTGCAAGTTGACGGTATGTTATGGTTAGTGGTTATTTATAAAGATACCAAAGATTTTCGACATGGGCTATATTTCAAACTTTCAACACTATGCAAGTTAACAAACGTAGGGTTCTGGATTTGTCAAAAAAAAGTTCTTACATGAAATCCTGAATTAGATACATAGCAATTTATGATTTTTATGGCAACTATAAATATTTTATGATAAATTGCGACACTTTTTCGCATTTTATAATTATTTAGAAATGTATGATAAGTCTGAAATCTTTACTACAGATTGAAGACTACCAACTCTTGGTTTGTATACTACAAACAGTAATAACTAGTTTATAGATTGTCTAGCTCGACGATGATAAAAAATATTGAATAAGATTACATTCATGTTCTTGCATAATGATTTTGATTACTATGTTATAAATTCATATGTAGTTATAGTTACCTACCTGCTGTTGATTCTTAATATCACTCATGTTGTTTGAAATATATTCTTGCTTAAAATCCTGTTTAATAAGGGTATCGTGCCCTCTATCAAGATTCAATAAGGTATTAGCAATGTCATATTTACAATCATCGGCAGTGATATCATGTATTCCAGCCTTTTGGGCTAATGTTTCAAGGCACTGTAAAGATCTACTTTCTTGCTGCTGATTACTATTACTACTACTACTATTCGCTGTATCGTTTTGTGTTGATTCGGGTTCTTGGTTTGTCTGTTGTTCTTCTTCGTTATTCAGTTTATCTTGCTTGGATGATGTGTTAGTGTTGGTGGTATCTTTTAAGGGTTGTTTTTGTTGTGATTGTAACTGCTGTTGCTGATGTTGTTGCTGCTGTTGCTGTTGTTGTTGCTGCTGCTGCTGATGCTGCTGTTGTTGTTGTTGTTGTTGTTGTTGGTGATGGTTATCTGCTTGTTGTAGATTATCAAAATGTTGTGATCTGAAAAAAATTTCCGATGTAAGTCAAAGTTTTATGTGATCAATACATTTTTATACAAGAACTGACTTATTTCAAAAGGATTAAACTACTCGGGCGAAAGTTTAATGTTTTGAATTTACATTGCTCGGAGCTTAATAATATTATCAAAGATGCTATCATGTTTGTTCTTCAATTTACCAGTACTAGAATGGGCAAAATATTTTATGTATTTGCCATGCGAAATTTCTAATAAGTTTTGTTTTTTGGTTTTTAGCACATTAGAAATTTGTTTAAGAAAAAACAGGTTCCAAAAGGAAAAAGATATTGAGAAATTTGGTAATTATTGTATGCATCGCTAGAACAAAAAAGAAAAATCTGGAGAACCGGCATAAACTTTCTAAACCGTTGAAAGAATGCATTTTTAAATGTTCGTGGATATTACAAAAATATTATTGCAAAGGGATATGCAGATTTACAAACATCCTCCCTCATGCTATTACATTTAAAATTAGAGTCATTACATTACATAAAATATAACATAAAAGAAGGTACTACAGGATCCGTATATTAAAGAAAATTGGACTTGCAAATTACGGCATAAATCGTACTGCAAATTAGTTTTATACTTAATATTTCCGCTAATTTGATTTGATTTTAATATTTAAACGGCACGAAACTACTTTTACTCATAGATTCTATATAAAAGAAAAAAAGACAGAGTCATATACTTTGGAGGCAATCCAAAGCCAATATTATCTTCTACATCAGCATTCAATGCATGCATCTCGGGTTCTCGGTAACCGGTATCGTTCCATTCTCTCTGGTATACAATTATGCGGTGGGTGCCTACGGAATTGTCTGCAAGAAAGCCCCCCGTTCTCAGTTTTTAAGGGCTCCCAGATGCGCCACTGACAGAAACCTATTAGAAGGGCGGTGTGAAAAATCATCCTATATAGTCAATTGAATTTTCTTTGTATACAGAAAATTTTATAATACCACACGCAGACATTATTTATTATCACACATTTTCTAAAAAGAAATGTTTGAATAATAACACAAATGAAAGAAGTTGGCTTTGAAATTGATTTGATTCTAACTTTAGAAACGTCAAATTATTGTTTTTAATTTCAACGCCATCTGCGTCCAAATAAACAGGCCATATAGATTCTAGAGCTGGCAAGTGGATAACTTACGCCTGAACAAGAACAGTTTCTGTTGCCCTAAAATGAGTAAAATTTCGCTTTTAATTGAACTGAAACTCGCACACTCATTAAAATGCTGCCTGAAACATTTGCTTGACCGCTACAGTCATCGCACAATTAATTTTGTTATCAAATATAACTTCAATCGATTTAATTAATTTTATAAAGACTATATACACGTTAAACATCGTCTAATAAATTCACACTTGACGAAAACACAAATATAAATTTAAAATATACAGAAAACAATTGCAGTTGGCATTACAGTTAATTCTCTAGAATCTAATTATTTTATCTTGAATATGTTTCTTTATTTAAAATGCGTTATTTGCAAGATTAAACTTAAATCATATGTTCCATTACTTAAAACTATTCGTATCTCATAATTCATTAACACAATAATACTCAAAAAGATGATCAATACGTTTACAATAATTATCTTTGACAAGACCACTTCAATAAACAAGATGCATACGATAAAGAGGGTACATAAAACTAAGGTATTCGAGAATAAGAAATGAAATAGAATTTAAATTTGAACATCTGCGTTTTTCCCTCTTCCTGGACCTGGAAAGTTCTTGTAGCCTATCGTAGACATAAAGAATACGAAATTACCCTACCCTGGAAAATTAGATATCGAAAATTCCATTTCGATAATTCAAAGGAAGTAACAGGCGACGTGAATTTAATTTTATTTCTCCTGGCAGATGTGTGCCGAGCTCGTTAAGAAACTTCATAAAAAAAATAAGTATTAAACCAAAATTAATTCTTGTTTATTAAGGTTAATTAAAAACTTGAGGTTTTTTGAACCTACAAAAAAAAATCACAAATGAATTCATCAAAAATACGTCTGAAAAGAATTTCAATTTCTTTCTCGAAATGATCCTAACTACTAAGAACCGTAAAAATTTATTATTCCATCCACCAGGTTAACTACATTTTTTTCATGTTGAATTATAGTGTCCTTGAAAACTCGCAGGTATAAAGGGCCATTTTAAAAATTTCTGGCTAGTACTTTTAACAATAACGACCGCCTAGCTATTCTAAAACATCGGAACCGCTTCATCATTTAGAATGACGTTTTCTAAATCTAAAAATTTTGTAGTAATCAATAATCATTTATCATCAGTAGTATTGGCTAGATATTTGCACACAAGCTTTAAAAGGAAAGCAAGTGATTATTAACTATAGTCGTTGATAACATTAATTTTTATTTGAATACAAAACTTTTGAATATATCATCAAAGATCCGTAGTCTTAACTACATAAAATTAAAGCAAATAATGCTACGTGTTAGAATGGTTTTATGTTCACCAATGTTAATAATTTAGAGCATGCAAAATATGCTAAAGGCAAAATCTTAGTTTGATTAGTTAATAACGGAAATTGCTACGGCAATTTTGGGGTTTCCGAGACATTTTCTTTTTCTGTCCCTTGTAAGATTTCATTTCAACTTGTGAAATATATTCACAAGTATTTTTACTTTCAGCAGTCAACACAAGATTGGTATTTTACGGGGAAAAAGATCGAACGTGCAATTCTGGTAGCACCCAACGCTAATTTAATAGGATCAAAGAGTGAACCGCCTTTAATCTCTTAACCTCACTGTCCTGCTCTTAATTGCATCTATCAATTAGGAACCCTAGTTGTCTAGTATTCTATGGTCTCTCCTATCTCTGCAGTAGGTATTTATAGACTCAACTATTAGATGCGAATTATTTATATTGTATTGGAGGTTATTTATTAAAAGGCATTAAATCTTGATGATGGCGATGTAGAAAATAAATTAATATTACAAGGTAACTATTAATTATTATTGTAATTAGCGCTAATAACGTAATCTTCGTTTTTTAAATTTAAAATATTGCTAAGTTTAAAGAACTTCCCCTATTTTTCTTACACCTCATCCTTCAATTATTTATTGTCCTCAAGTCCAATTAAAAAAATGGCATTGAAGCGTTAACTACTATCCTGTTTTCAGAACTTAAGTGTTTCGAACCAACAACATGAAGTGACTATATAAAAATTAAAAACAATTTAAAAGACCTCTCCTTTGCTACTAAATACACCTGTTGCATAGGAATTTCTCGAATTCGTACCAGAGTTTTCAGTTTATTGCTGCATACTGTAAAAGAAAATCGTAAGGATAGGAGAAAAAACGAACAAAAAAATGATGATACAGATTTACCCCATATAGGCTAAAACGTACTGCTGATCGAGGAAATCTAGTTTCATTATGCCAAAAGGGTAAAGTTCACAGTAATTGACATGGCAATAATCGGCAACAGTGGTTGGTGCTGGTATTGGTATTGGAAATACTGAGAGGGCAGAAAAGATTATTAACTACATGGGTCAACGAATAATACACACTGTCTACCATAGGGTAAGACAGAAACATAATGAATAGCGACAGTTCAGTTCAGACAATTCAATCAGACCAGAGATTATCGTGAAGATACGACAGAGGATAAATTTTGAATTACAAAGTAATTACAAGAGAGAGGGGCATTCCATATGAAGATATACCTATTTTTGAAAATCCAACTTTCGAAAATGGTTCGTCAACATAAACCGGAATATGTGTAATACGTGGTAGCTACCATATCAAATGAGCAAAACATTTCGCTCTTATAGTTACAATTGTGTATCCTATGGAATTAATTTGGATGCAAACTCAAGGCCACGCAGATCGTACTAATACGATTTTCAAACTGAACCATACGGAAGTTTCTTTTCTGAAGAAAGAAGTAAATCGCGTTACTGCAGGACTTTCTTAATATTTCCACGTAGTTTACAATTTGTCCGTCAATTGTCTGTCGGTCGCTTTCCTACTCTAGTTGAAGAAATGAGTCATTCTCTACAATTTTCGCAACAAGAGTCGCAGATAGGCAAATAATACTGATATCGGTAAAAATGAATAATTTCTATTATCCTTAAATTATTTTCTTTCAAAGGCTTTTTAACTTTCTGTTTATTATCAAATAATCATGCAGCAGTATCCAAGCCATTTCATGAAATAGAAATAAAAAAGATATAATACTCTTTTGTTTTGCATAAAGAAAAAGGGAACTTACCCAGAACGGTCACTCATTTTTACCAAAACCACACGCGCTTCTTTAAAACCTGACGAAATCCTCAACTTTTTTTTTATCCTTCTAAACATAACTGTATTATTTTGCAATAATTTGATACCATAAATTAAACTTGGAAAATTTTATACCATTAACTAACGCACAACGAATGCACACCCAGATATGATTTGTCATTAGCAAACTTACTTCATTAGTGAATGAATCATGCCCCACCAATCAAGAAACAAGAAAACCGAAAGTTCAAACTGTTCAAACTGCAAAAAGCTCTTTTGTTTATTACAGGTACAGCCCGTGAGCTATCGTCATGAAAACAAAAACATTCATTATGCTGATTAATATGTGTATATTTTGAAATGAATTCTGGGAAATGCATTTAAATAATAATATTTAAATTTATTATTTTGTTCCAGTTAACACACGTTATCTGTGTAAAACATTTCAGAATATAAAAATAAGAAGAGAATATAATAAAAGGCAAACCATTCCCTCCATAACTTTTACGATACGTTAATTCTCAAGGAACTAATACATTTTCAAGTTTTTATAGTTTTCCTGTTTGTCGGTTAGTAAAAGTCATTTTTACCTTTTTTTTTATTATGTACATATTTTCTAAGCAAATATATAAGATTGGATTCTTTTTAACATGTAACTACCAATTTCCTTTGAATATTGCTGCTTCCCTTCGATTCACTCATTGCCAACTTACATAATGTAACGTAATTTTAACGGATATGGTACGAACTAAAACAGGTTTTTTTGTTTTAAAGAACCTCATTAACAGTAAATTAGAAGAAAACGTACATAAGCAATCGGCATTATCTATCTGTTCTACTATAACATTCTGTTGATTAAATCAGAACACACTATAAGCACAATTTAATTTGATTTCTTATTGTTAAACGTAAACTTACGCATTTTCGTTTTCCATTGCACCACAGAACTACTAGACATATTCATTTTTAAAATTTTATATTTGTGGATATGTTTTAAAAATTTTAACACACATATTTTTCCTTTTTAGTAATATACCTCTCTTGATTTCCAGAATTCCAAAGTAACGTTAGTAGTAGTAGATAGTATACCAATTCAGTCACTCTTAGATAAGTGTTGCCAAAAACTGTCTGGTGTTGCAAGTGACCTGACTTCAATTTTGACCATGAAAGTTTTGGTCATATGATATTTCAGTAGTCATTCTTTCCCAAATTTAGCAGTCAATACACGGGTTCGATCAGTTATCATGGGAATTTAGCGAAGAGCAATGTGATACAAACTCAACATGCTAGAGAAACGAAAAATGTAATTTTTTTATTTGCATAAAATCTAGAAGTTTCTTTTTGTCTTAGTATCTCTGTACTTTGATACTTAGGAGTTTCTCATTCTTTATAAAGCGGCCCTTCAAAATCTATTAGCCAGATATTGTTGTGTGGAGTTTTTCCACAATTCTTCTGACGTTTCTCTTGTGCTACATTATATATCATTCCTTCAAATACAGACGTTGTCACTTTTTCTGTGAAGAGAACAATTCTTCTTCTTTTAATGAATACCAAAAAACTAATATTGATGACTCATAATAATGATGATGATGATGAAACACTAACTGCATATAAACAGAACATACAAGTACGGGAAATTAGTTATGACTGCGACTAAACTGCCTAAAAGTGACCAAAATATTCAGTTCAGGCACACCGACTTTAGAATGTTTACCTATAGGTACATGTAACTACTACTAATCATTTTATAGTCGAGAAATCGAGATCACATCATAAAAATGGAATGAAATGGACGTACAACATCGCTGACATTTATCCAAGAAAAATCGTTAAGAGTGATTGGGTAGGTTAGCAAAAACCATTTCTGATCAGTATTATTTTTATGTTGATCGTCATTCTTATTCTAGAACGCAGAATTTTTCTCTTAAAACACTGCGTATCTGTTTTGGTTTTCGCTTTACAAGCTTACCCTCTAGCAGTGAAACACTATAAGCAATAGCAACTCTTTTCATATGTTATAAGTTGATCAAATTTTAATCGTTCAAGTAAAACTTTCTTATTTCAAGCCTGAAAAGCATCGTGCCTGCTATCATACTCGCATAGTTCCAATTGAGGAGTTCCCTTCCAAGACACACTTCTGTATACTAATTTATAATAAAATAAGGCAAGCTTTGAAATAGATCTCAATTGTATTGTAAACTATCACATTATGCAAAAATCAACTAGATTTGTCCAGTCGGACGAAAATCACGATTTCTCAAAAGCTACTAATATGGAACTATTTTACCATATGGGTACTTACAGATTAAAAGCTTATGGTACATACATTTAGCAAAATCTCGTGTCTTGTGTCCCCTAGCGATTCATCAAGTCAAGTGGCTTAATGTTTTTTTTTAAATTATTTGACTTGATATTATTACTCGACTTAACTTGATTTGATTTCAAGTCAAGCTGTAAGTCTCTGGCCCCTGACCAAGCATACATTTTCCGTATGTCCCTTCTTTTCAAGATAATATAATCAATCGAAATATTGTTAAGATTTGTGGATTAATTTAAAAATCAAGTTTCAGATTTCTTTATTCATTTGAAACTTTCAAGCCCTCCCATAGGTATTATGTTTGAAAAATTCAAGGCCTAAAATGCCTACTTATTAAAACTTTTTTTTT
>VTPC01000450.1:237245-247968 GCA_011009095.1 Ignelater luminosus | reverse complement strand
AATAATTTTCACTAGTGAAATTTTAGCAATCAAGTTCATAACTTGTGATATATTAGTTAATCTTTTTATACCAATCAGAAACAACCAAACTCAATTTTTCACAGCAGTACTTGCTGGGATAATTGTAGAAATCTTGAAATATCACTCAAAGGATGCTTTTCGCAGTATAACTTTCTTTAAAATCTGACACCCTTTAACTAAATAACACAAAATATGCTATACTACAAAAGCGGTCATAAATAAGACTAATTGCAAATGACAAAGCAAACTTAAGCTTGAAAGAATTCCGAAAAGTTAATATTTTCAAAAATAACCCAAACACAAAATAATTTTGGTGAATTGTACCTAAGTAATAAACTTCTCAGAAAAAAAATGGAGATTTTCTAATTTAAAGTTAACAGGTCCTTTCAAAAGAAGAAAGTTTTATTATTTTGGACATTTTTCGAGAATTCTCGTCATAAATTCCATACTGTGTGTAGTAAACCATCGGCTTTAAAGGATTTCTTTTAAAGTTCCCATCTACTAAATTGCCTTCTTTAACACATCTCAGATGTCTGCCTGCAAAGTACAGAAGAAAGCAAAGAGATGAATTTGCAGATTTGCAAAACCGAGGGACTGGCAGGTCAGCGGATTTACCAGCAGGGGACTGGAAAACGTTGCCCCAGGGGGCGGAGCGCCATTAAGACATTGAAATATGCAAAACGTTCCGGATTGTATGGAAATCGAACAAGTTTGACTGTAAACTGCTCGGGATGGTTTCTTGCTAGATTGTGTAACTGTACTTCTAGAAGGATTCTGTAGAGGAAGACATTAGCCGGTTGTTAGATAATTAGCTGTATGTAGGTGGATTTCTGTATCATTTAAATTTTATGGACAAAAGAAAACAGTCAAACCTTCCCAATCTATATAAATTATTCTTCTTCCAGCCCACTACATACGAAAGATTCATATTTAAATATAAACACTGCTCTACCCTTACGAACCTAATCGGGCATTCCAATTAAATATTCATGCATGTGTGTTGATGGCAATGGATGAATTTCAATACTAACAAACCTCTTACCCCACAAACAAAAACTTCATCTAGCGAGTTCATTAGGGTATATTTCATAAAAATGCAAATCGAAGCATGTCGATACATACATAAAATATGCGAAATGAAATTGCTTCGAAGGTGAGAGACAGAGTTATGCTATATTATTACAGAAATGAAACGTTCGCTTCGACAGATGATTTTTGATGCTGGGGGGTGTACACACATAGCCCCTCGCAACACCCCCCTTGGATAACCACGTGGGGTTTCAGCAAGCACCGGGTGCGACCGACAGGAAAATAACGAGGGTTGATCGTTGAGGGGAAAGCTAAAGGCACATGCCCTATAGTACAGGAGAGAGCTAGAGCCAGGCAAGCAACTGAATAGTGTATTATTTTGTCAATGCACGTAGGTGGTGTGCGAATACGGGGTATATTTTGTTACCGTTGATTTAAAAATAATAAGAACAATGACAAAACAGTAAGTAGTTCCCCTTTCTTTTTTTCTTCAACCTTCTGTTGAAATGAAAATCCTATGTAAAATCGTGTCAGAAGTGGGTGCGTCATAAAATTATATTTATTTTTCGTTATTAAAATCATATTGCTTAATTCTAACCCTTTGAAACTATAATAGAAATAGAAACCTATTTCTGCATCAATAGTTTAAAAGTCTATTGCGTTTATACAGCATTTTGAAATAAAAAGATACGTTTGAAGCATTTGTTTTTCTTCGTCAACGAAATACAGATCCTCCTCCTGTAGCAAAAATTATATTCTGGTCATTAATAAGATAAAAGAAATAAAAACAGCGACTCTCCCCCTAATGGAATTATAGTGTAACAAAATTTCTTGTTTTCATTTTTGTTTGTATAGTAGGTATGTATATGTTAGCGCTGCTAACGATATAATTAATAGCAAATGTAATCTGGAAACATGACAAGCGATTGATAATGATAATTAGTTTTCGCTTACAATCCCGCTTTAAAATTCAAATTTGGCGTCCACCGTTTGCTTGTTCAATTTAATAAGGCCAGTTGCACACTATCGGCGTAAATTTGGCAGATATAAGGAAATAAAACACACACGCCAAACAACATGACTGTCCGAAAAGCGTCGTGGGTAAAATCACGTTAAGCCTAGGCTTTGCATTAATTTTAAATTCTTCATGGGGTAGCTAAAGCTGCAATTATTATTACAGAAAACAGAACGATGAGCATCTATACGTAACTTCTTACAAATGCAGTACACAGCCCATCTTTGTTGCATTACAACAGTATAAACAAAAAAGTAGCCATTTCATTCCAACGCGAGTGCACACCAGGAGTCGGGAAGAGATTTTTCGAATCTGGGATCAAATTCACGGAGCCATATGACTTTTGTAATTGATCCACAATAAAAAAATCCAAAAATAAAAAGTAAAAAAGTTTAAAAAATTGAATAGTTACAATCCTATTTTATCAATGGTGGATAAACGCTTTTGGGGGTCTAAAATATACATTCCTTGGATGACCTTTTAAATAACAGTAGAAAAGATTCTTTATAGAAAGTGCCGAAGATTCTCTTACGCGTGGAACTAAAAGAAATATTTTCAAGGTTTTTTTTATTATATTTTCGAAAATCACGGTCTAGAATCTCTCAAGAAACAGCGAATCAGCAACAGTTGAAAAACCACAAAAATCCGAAGCTCCACAAAAACCTGAATGCTTCCAAAGCCTTCGAGTTCCGGAAGCTTGTAAGAACCTGAAAGCATGCAAGGACACGAGCAGTGTGGAACCTGCAAAGGCAAGGTCTACAGAAATTCAAGAAAGTTTGATAGGAGTCAAAATTCTCTGAATGCAAAATAATAAAGTTGATATAAAGATTTAGTTCAGTAGTATGATTGCTCATTTACTCCTACTTTTGAACAACCTTTGCCTTGGTAAGACACCAAAGGGCAATGAAGTCCATATGGGAAATTTGTGTGTGGAATTTTTCAATTTTTGCCTGCTAGTGCAAGATGACAAAAACGTCTTTCTTTCTTTCTTCCTCAACCACAGTCAATCAGTCTTTGATGACTGTCATTTTGGAAGGTCATGAAGACTGTTGGAACAAATACATCTCCTTTTTACATTGTAGATTTTTATAGCAAGTTCCTTTAAAGGAACTCAATAGCCGTGGCCTTTGGAAAGTGTAGTAGACAAAGTGGGCTGTCAATAGAACTGTTTTATAGAGATTTTTCTGGTCATGCTATATTAAAAAGCTCAGTCTTAGGGAGGGTCTTTTCCGTCGGGGCCTGAAACTAGCTTCATAGTAAATCCGCCACTAGGTTTGTGGTTATAATAATAACAATCTCTGCTCGACTTAGACTAAATGCAGAGTAGATTCAAAAAGATTCTTCTCCATCAACATGGATGTTTGCTCTCTGGCGACATTGCACTTATTAATAAAAATTAAAATTCTTATAGAAGTCACCTCAAGGATAAATAATTCTGATTTTATCACACTATTTGTCTGGATTTATAGTAGATAATAAATTGTGTATTATTATTATTATTACAATTTTTGCACGTAGTATTTTAATTAAGGTTAAGTCCCATTAATTAATTGATTTGGTATTATAAGAGGATGGAAAAAAAATCTTAAGGTTACATCGTTGTATTTTGGTACATAAAAGGATAGAACAATATCATTTCCTTTTACTTTTACATAATTAACATTTAAATCTGAATTTTATTTCATAACATTGTTTCTTCTTAATTTGCCGCTACTGGCATATGTTTTTTTATTATGGAGTATTAAATATTGTACTTAAAATATCAATTTATTATATTTATTATTTAAAAATCTTCAAGGAGAGTCTCAAAAACAAGAAATCATTTCTTGAGAGTTATAAACATCATCTAAACCATATAACATGATTTAAACTGCTCTAACCTTAATTAAAATCTAAAATAACAGGACTGTAAATAAACCAAGAATGAATAAAAGATCTTTTATTAGTACCTAAAACTGAGACGGATAAAACGTTATTTTGGTCTCTCTTTATTTACATTTAATAAATAAAAATAATCAAGAAATACCTACGTATTTGCAGATTAAAAAGTAAGCCTTGCATTTATCTTTTGTTTGGAAACAATAGGCAAATCAAGTGTCAATATTCAAACTCAAATCTTGAAGTTTGTTTTCTTATCTAAAGCCAACTTTTATTATATTGCGTTTTGAGAAGAGTTAATTACATTGTACATTTCATAATAGACGAATTAACAAAAGAAATATTTTTACATTTGCCTGATAATTACTTCGAATAATAATCTTGAATGCTGAAAGCCATAAATTTCCAATAACTAAAGATTTTTCTGACATTTTTACTGTTTGCTTTCAGAAAAGTTAATTTCAAACAGCTTAAGCCAATCAACAACAGCCTTGCTAATCGGATTTAGTACCTTGAAAAATAGTTTTTGAAAGGAATTAGTGATATGAGTTCAAAGAACTGCTTTAATTGGTGGAGACATAACTTCTTGAAACTACAATTTTGCTGTTATTTGATAATAATTATGGTTAGGCCTATTTTGATTGTAGCAAATGCGTGTTTACTAAGCCTAAATATTTCACTAGGTATCAAAACGATGTTTACCTACAAAAGTTTTCATAAATATGTTTTAACTTGCTCTTTAAACATTAAGGTTTAAAAACTAAGACTGTTGAGGTTAAGCCTTATTATTAGTTCTACTTGAAAGCATTAGAAAATTACATTATGCATTTCATACGAACGCAAATTTCCAGTTTGCATCTGCAACCAGACAAATACACGCGATCTTTATTATGGGTATGAATATAAATTTCTCTATTTGCAATGGGTGCTCTGGCTTACAAATGTATTACAATTAACGTCAGTAATTGTAAATGAACATCGTAGGACAACTATATTTCTTTTAGATTACCAATTCTGTCAACGCTTCCTGGGTCATCCTGTACTTAATCTTTTCCTTTGTATAAATATAAATAATCAGGAATGCTAGAATTTTCTATTTTTGCTGGAGCTTCATTAAAATCTACCATTACAAAGATTCAAACGCAGTCCAATTTGCCTTTGCTTTTATTACTTTCTTACAAATCAAGTGTCATAGGAAATAAGATTGCTAGCAACGTTATTGTTTTATATTACCATAGCAACGCTATTTCTTTTTCTAGTATAAACAGAATAAAAGAGTGTCGCAAGGTTTCATTATTTGACCGCTTTTCTATTCCATTTCTTTAATTTCATTTCGGGCAGAATTCTATCGTATCTGACGTTTAGAATTCTTATTTATTTTTGTTACAAGGAATATCTGATATTAAAACAAACGAAAAACTCCGATAGACCCTAAAAGGCTATATTTCTGTTGTTTCTATTTTCTATCATATACATCAAGTTTATGTTTTTACAATAATTAACATTTGACATTTAATAACGAAATTGTACTAATAGGCATACCCTACATTGAATTTTTCAAATAACCATACCATAAATCCATCTATTAAATTCAACTTGCCTTTTCATAGAACTACTAAAAGATTGTTTTTATTATTATACCACCCAGCTTCATCGCGAGAGAATTTACAACAGTCCCCAGACAAAACCAAACCGTGTATGGCAACGTAAGAGTTACGCAAACGAATGCGACCTGACCGCGAGACAGCCGGGGCGCCGCCGTTATAAAGGACTTAAAGGGGAACTGCCGAGAAGAGAACGCTCGTACGTTTCTGCAGGCAAAACTCGCTTAAAGTTCAGATAGTTCCCCGCATCTTTAAAACTGTCTATTCCACCATGGTATAAAAATGAGTGCGCATGGCAGTACGAACCCCCCGCCTAACCCGACAATACCAACGAAGCCGACAAGCGTTATTAATGTGTAGTTGACACGATTGAATGGATGTTCCTTTTTTTATATAAATGAGACCAGTCGTTTGTTTATTGCAGGTTTTTTACTGTTCTATTCCGGGAAGCTGAGAAAAGAAGTGGTTATTTTAAGACGTACGGACCCTAGTCAGAATTAAATTGCTGGGCTGTTTTCAAGCGGTAAATAAATTTGAAAATTTAAAAAAAAATTGTTTTGCCCAAGAAAATATTTCTTCTTGGTTTTAAGAAAATTGTCAAAATATGAAAATATTTTGAAACGTAAAAAAATATCAGAGGTCAAGCAATTTTTTGATAGTAAATATTCGAGTTAACAATAATTTTAGAACTTGACGATTACATCAAGAGTTACAAAAAAATGAAATTCTTTTCATACTATTTTTTAAAATACAGACCGGAAATGCAATTCTAACTCGTCATGCAAAAACAAATTTTAACATTTAAAAACAAAATGTAATTCTCTACATTTCGTAAACTTATGTATTTTTCATACCACATTTATTACTAAACTACAGTACTGAGTCTTAATTAAGATATAATTAAACGATAAGCAATAATTTACGAGCAACAGACACCTGCATCCAACCATTACGAACAAAGATGCATATATACATTTAGTTGGATAACGACAAGGACAAGAAATAAAAACACAAGCACATAATATCCGCCATTTTGAACTTGCAATAACATGAAGAACACGTAACGTACCGTGAATTTAATTGATATATTCACAATCCTTCATGGAAAAATTCCCACTTATTCCTTATCTGCATTTTTATGAACATTAAAGAAAAAGAAACAAGAATTACATTCAGATTTTATCCATATTCAAGAATCAAATAATATTTTTTTTCAGTATTACGAATTCTTTGAATATACATAAAAGGCACATCAACAAAGAAATAAATAAAATAAGTAATTGGAAGAAAATAAAATAAAAACTGACCTTTTTGTAAAAAAACCATAATAATTCCTACGTTCCATGACGTAGAAGGAAACAAAAGAAAAATCAATCAAAAGGTAATCCCCCTAGCAGCAAAATAAATATAAATGCAAGCAACAAACACAAAACTGAGTTTTCCACGATAAGTTTCCACACTACATCTCCTCTCACTACAACGTTACGAACGCGACTGCGCATTGAAAAAACTCTTAGAACTGGTCGTCCTTCGGTCCTCCAATGAGGGTAGTCATCTCCCTACCTGATGTCCCATTGGTTAGGCACTAGAACATTTGAAAATGACGCTGCAGGAGAGAGAAGGAGCCATCAGGAATTGGAAAAAACTTTTTCGAGTCTGAGAGATTGACGGCCGACCATTCCAAGGATTTTGCACCGCCAACGGCTTTGATGATGGCGAAGATCGCCGACATTTCACATTTGCATTCGTGATGGCTCCCAACTGGTTTTCACCATTGTCCTCGATATAAATATCTCTCATACACACTACAATCCTACACACACATCACGACGAGTAATATAACAAATGTCGCTCATTAGAAAAATCGTAAAACTTGTAACGCACGTGAAATTCTTTAACTGATTAGATGTGGTTTTAGAATCTCAATCGTCTGACCATGTTGATTTACTGTTTTTTATGAATGTCGGTGCAAGATTAATGTGTTTTTTAGATCGAAAATGTGTTCTAAAATTAAATACAATGTCAGATAGAAACACAAGAGAATAATATGCAATTATAGGATTTTTGCAAAAAGTGGTCTCTTTTCTACGTCATCCTGTTCAATTCTTCGTTTCAAACATATTCCGGTCCTAATTGCGATAAAACTGAAATATGGGTTAAACAAATTTACAATCAATGCGTTTTCGAAAATGGAAATCCTCTCAAGATATAGTAAATACTAAAATGGTTTTTCACCAGTTTCAAGTTGTTTGCTACTTGCCAATTTAAGGTAGCATAACTTGTAAAACCATTAAAAATAGTTAACAAAACAACAACCTTATGCACTTCTTTTCAAAGAAACAGACGTAAAAACTAGATACACCCATGTAGCGTAGATTCTTTACATAACATTAAACTTGAGTTTCTCATTACTCGATACATCAGGCTTGATGATGACCCTACTTTTTCATATTGACAATTAACATTCTTTATTAGTGTAATTAATAATAAACTACTGAATCTGTTATAATTTTTTTTTAATTTCGTAAAGCCATTCGCGTTATGCGTACAAGAAGACAGAATCTCAAATTTTACTCGTATTCAGACAGCTTTGTAATCAAATCCTGATTTATTTATTAAATATAAATTAACTAGAAATTTCCATCAAAATCATAAGACTAAACAAATGTTTCAATAGGATGGGCATTTTCATATGTTTACTTTAATTAAAATCTCAAGTGTCTCTATTAATCTATCACATAAATGTAATATCCTGTGATGGAGACTTGTCGAAATATTTATTAAGTAAATCTCATCAACTTTGTCTGGTATAAAAGATATCTATTCTTGAATGGTTTCTTTTGTTCTCGGTATTATGTAATTCTAACTTTGTCAAAAACTTAATTTATTAGATAACTCCTAATAAATTACAGGGAGTGTTTCAAGACATTACTGTAGGATCTTTTTTCTTTTAAATTTCAAATACGTCATATTCACTATACAAATTCAGAAAAAATGTACCTCATTTGTGTCTTTAAAACCTTTTTAAAGAAATTGGTTTTAGAAGTTTCCGAGAAAGTGGTTATTGGCAAACTTTCTATAAATAGGCAAGGGTTCTGAAAAGGGTATGTAACCTTGAAACATATTAACTGCAGTTGCTAAAGATAATAGAATCTCATGATATGTGGCAGATAATTTTGATATTAAATAATGTGTTAGATCATCAAAACATAGTCATCCAAAAAAAGTAGGCCAGGGGAAAAATTACGTACGTCTGAAATTATATTTGATACTAATCAACTGACATTCGTAAATATTGACTAATTGAATATCAGACGCGCCTTTATGAATGTCTTTGTCTGTTATGGCACGTTTTGACGAAACTTTTCTTGAATCACATGATATTTTGTTTCTGGAATAAACAATAGTTTGTTCGAAATCAAAACCAAGAAATACTTTCTTTTTTTTAGACTTATGACGAGTTGATCTATAATTGTGCCCATATGATGCTTCCCTTATGTTTAATGTCGGAAACATATGAATGCTTGCTTATTTTGTTCGAGGTTTTTTGCTTCCACTGGAGTTTGTGCTTGAGGAAGCATCTATCCATTTAGAGCCAAAATGACTTTTTAGATATAGCATCATTTTGGAGTTGAGACTTCAAAAATTTCAAAATACACCGTATAGACCATAAGTTATGTTGGTGAATACTGGGACATCTTTAGCAGACATGACTTCATATATCTCCAAATCAGCTAAGATCAACACAGTAAATACAAAAATATAGGGTGTTTTAGAAACGAGTGCAGTAAATTGCAGGACGTGTTCCTTTAGCAATAATATGAAGAAGACGTCTCCTCTAAACACCAGTCCAAATCACAATGTTTTTGAGATATGTAGTACACAATTGGGGATACAATCTGTTGGATAATTGTTATTACAAGCCTTCTACTGCTTTAAAAGTTTTGGTATTCTACGCTCTTATCAAAGATGGGAATGCTAGAAAGATCATACATACTTCAGAGAAAAGATTGTTACGACAAAAAAGTTACTTTATCATTTTTTTGAATGCATCGTTTTCGAGTAAAATTAAATTTTGAGAAACTTCCCATATTTGTTTAATTTTTCAAAACAGATAAATCAAATTGGAATTAATCAATCTCGAATTGAGATCAACCAACTAGTCAACATTAAATTGAATTCAGATTAGTCTCAATTTGAAGTTGATTGTCCTCAATTTGAAATTGATTAGTCTCAATTTAAGGTTGAAAGAGTATTGGATTGGATATATGCTTTGCTGACAGTAACATTAATATGCATTAGGCTCAGCATGACCTGAATATTAACTTTGACAGCTGTTTTTCAATACTCTGATCACATGGCAGATAATTGTTCGAAAATATGGAAAATTTAAACGCTATGTGATGGGCGCTTTTTCAGTTTGAGAAAATATTAGAAAATAGAAACAAATTTTTATTTTGATCATAAATGTTCTCCCATCAATCCAACGCCTTATGTGTCATTTCAGCTTCTAGGTCATTATCAGGCTTTAACATCGCTTTGGTAAAATATTCAATAATAATCATTTGTTCGATATTTAATTCTGAAACCCCGTGTGCTAAGAAAAATCACAAAATAAGAAAACTCTCTGATACCTTTTTGTTTTGAAGAAAATGTTTTTTGAGGTTATTCAAGAAACAAACGAAGGCAGATCGTATTTCGTTTTTAACCTACTAACAGATTTGATATATTTCCTATAGTGGTGTAGGAATGAAAGAAATCTGTTCTGGCTGGTGACAATTTGTTTCTATTCAGCTGGTTGTGGTTGTGGTACATGGATTTAGCTGCTGTGTTCAATTGCCATATCAGCATCATCTGGAACCGGTTTTTGGCCTATTTTAAAATTAGCTAAATTGGAATGAAAAATCAATTTTTTTAAAACTGATGAACAGGCAAGCAGCGTTTTAGATGGGTAAGACAAAATTTAGCTGCCTAATCAATCTAGTGACTCGTCGCAAATCTACTGAGAAGTAAAAAGATATCATGTGAGGTTTTGAGCAAGTTGTACTGAGTTTGTGACTTGCTGAGTCTAAGGATACATACTATAACTGAAAAAGGCAAGCTGAACAGGGATATACATAATACCAAACATTATATATGACTTATTTTGGGTATCAGTAGAGTCAAGTCATTTCTC